>JAIUZE010012117.1:0-20497 GCA_022085475.1 Heliosperma pusillum | reverse complement strand
TGACCCCATGGTGCTGAAACCAACCATCGACCGACTTACAATCTAGTCACTTCGAGACGTCACCTCAAATGAGTGACTAGGGACAAAACACTAAGTTCATCCTGTTCACTTGAATTGGGTTCAACTTTTCTTTCAACCAATTCGGATAAACAAAGTATTAAAATTTAATCAAACTAAATAAAGGAGTTTTTAATGAAACTCTAACAATGAATGTGATTATCAATATTTGGAAAAATTGATACGCTATCAATAATTTCATATCTTATAATCTCTAGCAATTCAGGTATATATTTCAATCCCCATTGAAATGACATGACTATCATGTTCAGCCTGCAAAAGGCATGGCTAATGGATTAGCAATACTTGCATCTTTCCCATCGTTCTGATTGCTATTTCTCTTTGTCTACGTAATCTCATATTACATAAAACTTTCTGAGTACGTGTCTAGGTTTGAATCTAGACTTAGGACTCTTGGCCTAAGGTAGCTCCCATTGTTTTACCAGTATCATGGGATAGGATATACAACTATAGGAACTACTTCTAGTCCCTCCAATAATGTCGAATCCAAGCTACTTTCATATGCATCATCATATGATGCAATGTACTCTATTTCCGTTGTGAAATCCGCAATGATAAACTGCCTGGAACACTTCCAGCGGATACATGACATTTATATTTTAAAATGTCACTCCTACTTGGAACCTTTCCAATAGTCTTTTCTGCTTGGAACTCTTCCCACAGATAAATCTTCTATAAAACACAGCCAGCTCGTGATTTCAAATCACTTTGATCAGTTTGGAAACTGAAGTCTGTGTAACCCTTACACGCAACTCATTTTAAACTCCAAACACATGGAATATGTCTTTTAGTCCTTCGCAAGTACTAAGGATGTTCTTTATGGCTATAAAGTGACTCTCACTTGGATTTGATTGCAAATGATTCGTCATACTCAAAGCATGCGAAATGTCGGATTGAGTATACATCACAGCGTATATAATTGATCCCGCAGCGGAAGCAAAAAGGAATCAATTTATCATGTGTTCAACTTCCTTAAACTAGTCAAAGATCTTATCAATATAAGAATTTTGACTCAACGCTAATATCCTTTTAAATTTATCTCCATAAATCCAAATATCTAAGAGATGTATTCTATTTCTCCAAAAATCTTCCATCATCTAAAATGATCAATATGTCTCCACATATAAGACTGATGCACACCACATTACTCCCACTAAACTTCATGTATAAACATAATTCCTCAAGAAATATTTTACAACATGATTGACAAACTAATTCCAACTCTTTAATGCTTACTTAAGACATCCTCTTAAGCTTGCAAATTAACATAGGATAGTTAGGATCTACGAACCCATAGGTGAATATAAAATATACTACCTCTTCTAGAATCGTATTCAAGAAGGTGGTTCTTGAGGTCCAATTGACATCATACTATTATGATATGCTGTAATCGCTAAGTATATTCGAATGGATCAAAGAAGTAAGGTTGGTGCAAAACTCTTTGCCTACCAAGTTATCTTTGAAAACATTTTAATGTTCATCCATGCAAATTTCGATCTTAAAAATCAATTTACATTGAAGAGGTCGTACTTCTTCAAGTAAAATTTACCAGGTCACATACCTGACCATCATGCATGGAGTCCATTACGTATCGTATGACTCTAAGCCATAGCAAGAAGTTGGGACTAAAAACAGTCTTTTATAAGTCACATATTAGAATTCATCACTATTAAGGAGTGATAAAATTGCACTTGACCTCCTAGGTTCCGAAGAAACAACTACTGAACAAGCAATGAGGAAAACGTTTTCCGCGGACGATATGCTCAGTTTGTGGCTCTTGTTTTCTTGAAACATTTTCTCCCACTCTGTCTTATCAAGAAATAATCGTAAATTTATTGAAAGACAGCATCACGAGTCACAAACGCTTTGTTCTCGTGGTCAATGTGGATTATTGAGCACTTGTTTCATTCAAATAACTTATAAATTAGGTACGCTACCTACCCATATCGTATATGGAATGAAATCACACTGTTTTAAATGTGTTTTAATATGGTGGGAAAAGAAATAGCAGACAAATATTAAGATCCCAAAAATATTAAAAATATTAAGATCCCAAAAATATTAAGATCCCAAGGTTAGTCAAATGGCTCAATTTGACTTGACAAAGACAAAACCATATCGTATAAGGTTCTGTTTCTCTATTCAACAACACCTTATCTAATAATGTGTGTTAGAGAAGTTAACTTGTGAAACTATTTCACAATACTTTTGGTGAAAATCAAAGTCAATACTTAGATATTTATAGTTACGATTTACTCGTAAGTCCTCATCTAATACTCTTGGTGATTAACTATTTCACATTGAAGCTCTTTGAACTTTTCAAAGATTTCTCATAGCACCTCATTAAGTAGAATCAAACATGATATCTACTTAAATTGTTGGTAAATAAAAGTGAAATAGTCATAACCATCTCTGGTTGTGTTTGTTATTGGTCCATGCATATTCTTATGTAATAGGGCCAATAACTCACTAGTTCGATTTCCTTTTTAACAAAAGGGCACGAATCATCTTGCCTTGAATACAAGATTCGCACACACCATAAGATTCAAAATCAAATGGTTTTAGGGATACTAGTCGATACTAGTCGATACTAGCCTTTTATGTGCTACACAATCCAGAATTAAGATTAGATTTGGGTCACCAACTTTGAGCCTTTTTCAATCTATATGACAAGTAATTTCTAGTTTAGGTCAAGAATATAATTACCTTTGATTGGTATGGGATAACCTATTGACCAAGTATAGGCATAAATAGATACAACGCTTGTTCCATTCACAAAAGTGAAACACTTGTGTCGTACACAAAAGTGGATACTATCTTCTTTATTTAGAGGTCATGTACATAATAACGTTTATTAAAGTATACCTCTAAATTAAAACTAGATTGATCACATTATAACTTTTATATGTCTCTATGAAAATAAAACTACAATAGTTATATTTCCCTTGTAGGTCGACATTTAATCATGGTTAGTCGTCGCACGAATCATTATTATATGCATTGAATACATTGATGAAAAACCATAATGGGTATCTAATACCCAAAAATTGCATTTAGCAAAATAAATGTCGATCATATAGATATTATGGGTGAAAATAGTACACCCAATTTCTAACTCTTTAGAAAACTTGGGGCAGATTCTTTTCTTGTGTCCTACACTGTAAAATAGAATCGTCAAAAGTTGGGTTTGACACCTTGCTTGGGTTTGACTTTACTATTCAAAATAGTCTTGCCTTTTTCCCTTGCCTTGTGTCAAAGTCGAGCAAACCTACTCTTGAACCTCGTCTTAACAATTAAGAATATAAACATCATTCTTAGTGCTCCCACTCACTTTCATGAATCTCTACTTAGACAAGTATATTAGAATTATAATGAAGACTATTCTTCATTTCATTCACGGTTTTACCTTCAAAAGGATAAAACTTTCATGAAGTGTCTACGGTTTATGGTTATTCATGATTTCAAATAAATCGATTAACCTAGTCGTCCCAACTGATTTGGCCTCTTTTGAGGTAAGCGTCGATAAGGAGCATTATAACGACATACCAAAATACAAATATTTTCTTTGGGGCAAAAATTTGATGTACCATTGTTATAAGAAGGCGTCACTAAATATTCAAAACGCTTTTGACTAAGTGTGACTTATTCATTTACTCTTCATAAGAGACATTTGCAATGGTGAATATGAGGATCAAAAGATAAAATTCATTTTGTCTTTAGCTACGGTGGTTTAAACGGAGATTGCAATCAAAATGCTACCGTATAAAATAATGGAAACTCCTTTCCACGATTGAACGGATTTACAAGTTCGTAGAAGAAAAATAATTGTCATTGCGCGAATAAAAATAAATATCAACGGAAAATAAACATTCATTGCTTATAATTCACTTGTAAAACAATTTTAACAAGTCACTCATATAATGACCCCTCACGAAATTACATAAGTGATTCCAAGACCCATCTTTAGAAAACATAGTCATCGCATGCTACCTTTATCTAAAAATGGTAAGTCAATACTTGACTAATTCTACACTTAGAACTCTTGGTTGACGGATTTCAACTAAATCCATCTCCTAGTTCCAAGATAACGCTTATCTCGTTGAGTCCAATCCAATTTTAGCTTGTGATCGTATCACCCTACTTACCCGAGGTAAAAAAGGACCCACGAGCGTGGTAGCCCTAATGAACACGGGGTTCATAGGTGTTACTAATTGGTAAGGCTAAATCTCAATTTTTTTTTAAGTTATGTGAGAGGTCTTGTCAATTTTGTTATTAATTCCCTATAAGCAAACTAAGTCGGTGAATTTTGAATAACTTTGAATTGACAATCGAGAAATAAAGATGCATGTTGGCGATTTTGGCATGAGCGGAAAAATAAAGCAAGCAAATAATAAATCCTAGTATGGCCACCTAGCTAATCTAATTAACTAGATAATTACAAAATCGGAAACCAACTCCTTGGCCCCTAGCCTCTTCATGGCACCGTCTTTTGGAACACCGACTTCGGGAATCTCCGTCTTCATAATAATTAATTACAAAAAGATATAAATAAAATTCCTATTATACATTTGATCTAAAATGAAATTAAGTTATTACAAACGGCGATACGAGATCGCAAATAAAATTACAACCGAATCGGTATTCCCTTACATTACGGGTAACACCGATTAAAATAATCTAGGCCATACTAGGTACAACTTGCATAAAAATTAAATAAATGACATTCATTCATTCAAAAATAACAACATAAATAACATGCTGTAAAAATCATGCCAAAATCGCCCTTAACACTTATCATGCTCATTCTAGCTCGGTTTTATGGATTTTATCGATTTTTACCCATTAAAAATCAATAATTAACACTTAAATCGTATTTAAGCTCAAACTAATTATCTAAACTGATTTAGAACTCAAAATTAGTCCCCACTAACTTTGTTTGTATTTAATTAGTTCAAATTGATCGTATTTGCTAAATATAGATGTTTAATCATAGCATTTATGAAATAAACCCAAAATGAAATATAAAACTCATAAAAATTTGAAACCAAAAATTTTGTACATTCTGGAACATTTCCAGGAACTCTAAAAATCAGAAACATTTGCCCAAAATTTTTGAATAAAATTTATGAACAAATAACTTAATATTCAACGATTTTATCAAATAAAAACCATTAAATATAGTAAAATAGTGAAACAAATTATAAAATTTCACCAGGATGATATAAATCAGATTATAAAATGTACCAAAAATTTTCAAGACCAGAAAAGGACGTTTCATTTTTATGATCATAATAATCTCACTTTATTGACTTTTATCTTATAAAAATCAATCATCATGCAAATGTTACTTAAAAAACACAAAACTTTACATACAGTATGTACAACATGCATGTGAGATCATATCAAAATTTCATGGCCAGAATCAACATACAACTAGTTTTAGTTAACTTTTAACATAAAACATGCATATTAACATGATTTAAAGGCCATAAATCAAAATAAATAGCAAATTAATCCATAAAATCACCAAATTTGACCACAACCATTTTTAGGTCAGTAGGTATGCATGCAAAGCAAAAATTTCGTGTAAACCAATTTTTAACACAAATTTTCAATTTTACCCAAGTTATCATATAACTCGATTTTAATGCTTAAAATCGACATGCATGTAACAATTGAGCTCTGATACCACATGAAAGTCCTAGACCTTTAATTAGACTCCTCTAATTAATTCATTAAATTACATTAAGTTAATGATTTAGGATCTAGTTATCATGCATGCAAATATAAAAGCATAAAAGAAAAGATAAGACCAAAACATCCTTACATTGGGATTTTTCGGTTCAATATGGGCACAATAAGAACTCCTTCTTATTGTTCTTGAGCATGAAATTAAGTGGATGATCCTCCAAAAATAACCTCCAAAGTAGAAGGTCTCCTTCTTGTTGCACCCAAGATTATACCCAAATAATCTTACCTTATTATTAACTAGATAATAAGTAAGATAAATACTACTAATATTATTGTATTACTACACTAGTAATATGTAGAGAATATTAGTATATATGAGAGTTTAGAGAGAAGTTGAGTATTTTAGAGAGATGTTTCAAAAACAAATGAAAAACAAGAAGTGAAGTAATGAACAACCAAAGTGCTCTATTTGAGTCACTTTGGCCGGTCATATTACTCACCAAAAGAGGTGATTTTCTTCCTTATTTTATTGCCATGCAAAGTGGTAATGTGTTGTAGTGAATAAAATGATTTTAGGTTTACTATTCATGTCATAAGCACATGTTGCTTGTGAGTATGAATAAGAGCAACCATCATCACTATCCACTACATACCAACCGGCCCATGTGAGCCTATTTGGTCCATTTTGATTTTTGATATTGTCCACAAATACCTTATTAATCATATGCTAATTATCTTGTTATAATTAAGTAGTTAATCTGATCAGATACAATTTATATGACACAAATAATAAATGAATTAATATGTACTTAACATTTAATTAATATTTTACCATATAATCAATATATAAGGGTCCCAAATGCCATAGTTTATTATGTTAAACTCTTTGTAAAATATAATGAACTAACTTACCTCTATCTCAAAACCTCCATAATTTTAGTAATTTAACGATTAATTACTAAGTTAATCTTTTAATCGTATTAAAATAAGATATAAATTATTTAGTCAATTATAGTATAATTGAAAAATTAAAAACTTAATCGAATGTGAGTTCTAACTCAATTTCCTAAAAACATTAACTTCGTACATATCAAATATATGTAATGCTCTAATTAAACTGTATCGCATACAAATAATTAGTATTCTATTTGGGTCTCATCCTATAGGTGTGACCTAAAGGGATCAGTTTATTACCGCCGTCATACGACAATAACGTCAAACTCTAGTCAGCCAAGCGTTACCAATTTACGTTAATCAACTGACATGGAGTATCAAAATATACTAATCATGCCACGTATATTCCAAATGAGATTTATTATATAAATGCACTATTGTGGAGGACACTTACTCCAACAAAATCCAACACTCTCCCCACCTCTAAAGTGTCCCCAACAATGGTGCCATCATCCAAATACCACGCTTGCAAAGTAAGATCAAAGGAATCCCGGATGTTGCACACTAGGGGATGCAAAACCAAAGCGAAAAGCAATTATTTTTTTTTTTTTTTTTTTTTTTTTTTTTTTTTTTTTTTTTTTTTTTTTTTTTTTTTTTTTTTTTTTTTTTTTTTTTTTTTTTTTTTTTTTTTTTTTTTTTTTTTTTTTTTGTGCAAGAAATCATAGTCCATTTTATTCATCCATTAAGGGAAAAATAAAGGACAAGGTTTAGTACAAAAGAATAACCTCTACAACCAAGAACTAATCTTGGTAACCATTAAGACAAAATCTAGCTCTATTACATTTAGATTTGTGAATTTTGCTAAGAATTCTAGTGCTAACAACTACTTTAATTTGATGTATAATGTAATGAGTAGGATGCTCCAAACCTCTAAAAATTCTGATGTTCCTCTCCTGCCAAATGCAGTGGCACGCAGCAGCCAAACAACTGAGTATCCAACCATGCTTCCAATGGCGCCTATGAGATCTAGCAGAGCACCAGTTGAGGATTGCCATGCAATCAACACTTACACCTTCAACCCCAAGCCAAGTAGCTAACTCTTCCCAAATCAATCTAGAGAAGATACAATTGAAGAAGAGATGAGCCTGGCACTCATTTGCATCCTTACATAAAACACACCTATTAATGATTTGCATTCCCTTTATGGCCAGATTATCCATAGTAGCAAGCTTGTTCTGCATAGCAAGAGAGATGAAGACTCTATGACTTGGCACAATGAATTTAGAGCTGAGAATTGAAGCCCAAGGTAGAGTCATCTTCTCAGTTCTAAACCAGTTATAAGCAGAGTTAGTACTAAACTTTCCCTGAGGAGCCCAGGAAGAGAGAAGAGCTATAGCATTGTTGGAAGTGAGAGCTTGCGCAAGAATTTCATCCTTAACTCTAAGAATACTTCTGAAATTCTCAGAATGATGATTCTTACAAGTTGTCACCCAAATAGAGGAATTCTGTAAATGATAAGCTTTGTGCCATTTAGACCAAAGACAATCATCAGTTCTGTGCATCAGCCAAATCCATTTAGCTAAGACAGCTTTGTTCCAAGAGAGGAGTTCCTTCACATCAAAACCACCCTCCTCCCAAGGAGAACAGAGATTCTTCCAACTGAGAAAGATGAACTTATGTCTTTCAGCTTCAGAATTCCAGAAGTAATCCCTACACATTTTGTCAATGATTTTAGAGATGTTCCTTGGAAAAAGGACATTAGCACACCAAAAATTCGTGAGACCAAAAATTACAGATTTGAGAAGCTGAAGCTTGCCAGCATAAGAGAAATGCTTAGTAGCCCAGTGACTGGTACTCTGTTGTATCTTATTGAGAAGGGGCATGTAAGTAGCAGCATTGAGTCTAGCAGTATTCAGGGGTAACCCAAGGTATCTAAAAGGAAAAGACCCTTCAGTGAACCCAGTAACATTAAGGATTTGCTGCCTCACTAAGGAACTTACACCACCCATGTAGATATCTGTTTTATCAATGTTAGCATGCAAACCAGACCACTTAGAGAAGTTAGATAGAGTAGTGCTAGCAGCTTTAACAGAAGGAACATCACCCCTAATGAAAATCATCAAGTCATCAGCAAAAATAAGATGAGTTAATCCAATTTTAGCACATTTAGGGTGAAAAGAAACCTCAGGTTGAATACAGATTTTCCTGAGATATCTTGAGAGCAATTCCATACTCAAAACAAAAAGATAAGGAGATAGAGGGTCTCCTTGCCTCAACCCACTTTCTCCCTTAAAGAAACCATGAGTAGATCCATTAAGTCTGATAGAGAACCAAGAACTGCTGATGCATCTCATAATCCAAGCAGTAAAAGTGTTAGGGAAGCCAAGAGCATCTAGCATGCTGTGAATAAAGCTCCATTGAAGAGAATCAAAGGCTTTCCTTATATCAACTTTTATCAGACATCTAGGAGTAAGATACTTCCTATCATACCCTTTGACCAAAGCTTGAGCCATCATGATGTTTTCATGAATGTTCCTGCCTTTGATGAAAGCAGCCTGTTCAGGTCCAATAATCTTGGGAAGAATGTTCTGTAATCTATTAGTCAGGATCTTACTAATAGTTTTATAAAAGGTTGTACAGCAAGAAATAGGTCTAAAGTCCATAACAGTGCTGGTAACCTTCTTCTTAGGGATAAGAGTAATGATGGTAGAATTTGCTTGCTTACTAAGTCTACCATTTCTGAAAAAAGCCTGAACAGCATTGCAGAAATCAGGGCCTATAGTATCCCAGGAGCTCTTGAAGAACTCAGAGGAAAAGCCATCAGGCCCAGGACTCTTATCAGACCCAATGCTAAACAGAGCATTCTTAATCTCAATCAAATCCACAGGTTTAATCAGGAGGGGAATATCATCATTAGCAAGACAAGGCCCTTGTCTTATGAATTGAACATCAATAGGATCAACAGGAACAGAGGTACCTAAGAGTCCTTTGTAATAATCAATAAAACCCTTAGCCACATTATCAACTCCAAACAGATTGTTACCATCCTTATCACGAATCTGACCAACTATTTGCTGCTGCTTCCTTTCATGTATTCTACCAAAGAAGTACTTAGAGGAAGCATCATTATAGGTAATATGCTCAATTTTAGCTCTTTGCTTGAGCATGGTTCCTTCAGTTTTCCTGAGCCTAGTATAGTTATTAAGAAGAACTTTTTCCTGATCATGAAGAGCCTGATTATATCTATCCTTTTGGATTTCCTCCTGACAAGAGTAGAGCTCAGCCAGACAAGTGTCAATCCTAGAGGACAGATTAGAGTAGTGATTGTTATGCAGATCTTTAAGCTTGAGCTTAACATTATTCAGTTTGGCAAAGAGTTTATAAATTTGAGCCCCCTGAACAGGCTCCATCCAGGCTTCCTTAACCAAAGCAAGGTAATCAGGATGACTGACCCAGCAATTAAGAAACTTGAAACCACTACCCTTATGAGTATCCTCACAAACAGATACCAGGGCAGGAGAATGATCAGAAATTCCAGCAGGAAGGAACTGAGCAGAAGTTGCAGGAAACATATTAAACCATATGGGATTAGCCATAGCTCTATCAAGCTTAGCCCAAACAAGAGTATTAGTATCCTGCTTATTGGTCCAAGTCATGTCACAACCAGAAGCATTAATATCATCAACATTGCATTTGAGTAAACAATCATTGAACTCATGGATATCAGAAAAGTTAGGAATAGAATGGATGTCTTTCTCAGTAATGTCTCTGACCACATTAAAGTCTCCAAGGAGAAGCCATGCTTGACCATAATTGCCAATGGTGATAAGGTGATCCCAAAGAATCTTCCTATCAATAGCACTATTACTAGCATAGATAAAACTTAGATGAAAAGAAGTGTTACTAGCATAATGAGTGACATCACAATGAATGAGTTGATCAGTGATAATGAGAGGAGTGATAGAAACATTTGTAGCATTCCAAATGACCCAAATCCTTCCATTATAATGAGCTTCATAATTGCAAATCACCTTAAACTGCCTAAACTTGGAATTAATGATTTTATTAGCTTTCCCATACTTGATTCTGGTTTCCAGAAGACCCAGAATATCCACCCTATGATTCCTTAAAAATCTCTGAACTTCCTGCTGCTTTAGAGGGTCATTACCCCCTCTAATGTTCCAAGAAGAAATCCTCATTTATATAGAGATAGGGGGATGAGTGTCCCCTGGCCTTATCTCTTTAATAATCACTTCAGATAGGGTAACAGTGACATTCTCCTGAGGAATGTTGTAAGCAACATTATCAGATACAGGTAGAGGCCCTCTCTTCATGGCTATTTGAGTATCCTCTAGCTGATCTTCATTGTAGCATTCTGGGTGCTTTACAGTGTGAGGAGATTTATTAGGAAGAACCTGAACAGCATCAACCCCTTCTGAAATATCACCAAGCAAGCCAGACTCCTTATTACCATTATTCATTATAGAGCCAGGATCCACAGTTTCCTGAGGAATGTTGTCAGTTAAGGATTCAATATCCTTTTCTATTGAGGAATCCTCTGACAGGTTAGCAAACCTGTTAGAAATGAGAATAGTTTGAGATGATTTGGGTGACAAGGCTCTCTTCAATATTTGAGCTTGTTGTACCCCATCCTCCTTGTAGCATTCTGAGTGCTTTTCAGCCTTCTGAGGTGTGGTATGAACCCCTACAGGTGGGGATTTCATAACCACCTCAGATACAGCTGAGGTACCACCTAGCTTACAAGGTAAAGCAATCTTTCCACCCTGGTTGAGCTTTTTCCTTTTACAAGACATAGATTTATGACCCATTTTCCCACATTCAATGCAATAGAATGGTAGCCATTCATATTCAATTCTCTGTACAGAAGGTCCATAAGGAGTCAGCAGTTTAACAGTTGTGGGCAAACTGGAAGAGATATCCACCTCAATCATCACCCTAGCAAAGGAGAGCTTCTCCTTACAAGTTGTAGGCATGTCAGCAAACATTGGTCTTCCTATCTTACTTGCAATCTTACTAAGAACAGTAGGAGACCAGAGATAGGGGTCTAAGTCAGGCAAAAGAACCCATACAGGGATGATGGATACCCTATCCATAGCAGTGGAGAAAGAGGGGGTCCATTGCTTGAGAATGAGAGAATAAGATCCCATTTTCCAAGGTCCACCCTTCAACACATTGTTCATGTCCTCCTCAGAATTGAATCTAAAACTAAACCAACCTTTTTTGAAGTATTGAACCACAGGTTTAGCAATAGTCCCCCAAGATTTGGAGACAAATTCCTGAACAAGTTTAAGAGATGGCTTTGATCCAATTACATTACCCATAAGAGTAAATTTCCAGAAATTAAGTTCATCCTGAAAATCTTCCATAGGAATACTAATTTCATCACAAGTGATACTCTCAGGATGAAAGGAAAGATTCATACCAATCTTGGCTTTAGGTTGAACCAAATCAGACCATTTCTTAGGTTTATTAGGAACAAGATTATCAGGCAAAACTTCAGCCTCATCCAATCTATCAATAACAGGAACTTTAGGATCATTTCCAGTCAAATCTTTACCACCATTGTTATCAGACTCATGACCTTGAACAGAACTAGGAATGATAACAGGACTCGTAGAAATCAGTTTATTATTATTAGGAGAATTCACCAAATGAACAACAGAATTAAGAGAACTCTTTAATGGAGTTTTAGAAGTAGAAGAACCATTAAAAACATCCACAATGAGATCATTCAAAGAAAACGAAGAATTAGGAGAAGAAAGGGTTTTGGGTGAAGGAGGATCATTACTCACAAAATTAGCATCAATGGACGCGGAAGAGAGAGTGGAACCTATTGGTGGTTGAATCTTGGGAGGTCGACCCCTTCCTCTCGCCATTAGAGCTTCAGAGCAGCAATGGTGAAAAGAAAAAAACAGAGCGTAACAACTTAGAGAGAGAAAGTTCTTCTCTCTAAAAATATTATTATTATTATTATTATTATTATTATTATTATTATTATTATTATTATTATTATTATTATTATTATTATTATTATTATTATTATTATTATTATTATTATTATTATTATTATTATTATTATTATTATTATTATTATTATTATTCTTATTATTATTATTATTCTTATTATTATTATTCTTATTATTATTATTATTATTATTATTATTATTATTATTATTATTATTATTATTATTATTATTATTATTATTATTATTATTATTATTATTATTATTATTATTATTATTATTATTATTATTATTATTATTATTATTATTATTATTAATTCGCGCAGCTTTCATTAATAGAAAATGAAAAGTTTACAAGAAATTGGTAGGGAGCCGAGAGACAATCTGGGCCCCCACCCCCTTAGCTATAGAAAAACTAAGTCTAGTAAATATATAAGCGGCCACCCGAGCCCCAGCATTCTGAGATACCGAGAATTTCTGGATCCGCTTCAGCAAGTCAACAGCATCCGAACCCAACTCCCCAAGAGAAGAGAAAGAGAAGGGTAGGAAACCGTATCCAGCAGCCTCGCACAACTCCTTATACTTAGCACACTTGCGCTGCGCAGCATCAGTAACAACCCGTCCCGGCACAAAATCGGTCATCCCAGTCTGTGTCAAGGGAGAGGACCCAGTTAAATCAACACACACGTCACGTCCTCTGTCCCAAGAATAGAGCAGCAAATCCGCAGGACGAAGAGAGCCGCCTTGTCCGTCAACTAAACCGATATCCACCTCCTTGCCCGTAGAAATACCAGATCTATAGCAGATGTCGAATAAGGTGTCACGGACGAGGTTATGCCGATGCTTAACACCCACAGTGCCAGTACAAGAAACAGCGTGGTCCCCGTAAATATCATCAGCAAAAACCCGAGAGCAAGCAGGACAAGGCCTAGATACCACGAATAAAGGAACACCCAGACGATATTCTAGCACACTACGGTAAGTCCTCCTGTTCATAGTCTGACCCAACCCAGAGATAGGGACCGCACGCAACCAATCAGAGGAGTGGGTACCCTGCTGAGACTTCCATAACGCAAGCTGGCGCGGTGTCAAAGAGAAAACAGAATCCGCAGTAGCAGCAATCCTCGCAAAATATATATCTGCCAGTTTCTTCATAAGTTTGGGGGCAGCGATTTCACTAGGATCACGTAAAAAGGCAGAACCTGTAGTCTCAGAGAACACCCGCAAGGCATCATCGAAAGTAGGACCAGCGTCCACAATACCAGAAGGCCGCAGAAGCTTAGCCTGCAAATCGGCAGACTGCAAACGGGACGCCAAAAAAGCATAGTGCAAAACATCCCCGGCAGCATAAACACCGAGCCTACCAAGATGAAAAGGGAAAGTGGCAAGGCGCCACTGCCAATCCCCAAAACCAGGTCCGGACGCGGTGACAATGCGTTCCAAGCTATTATTATTATTATTATTATTATTTTTTTTTTTTTTTGCAAGATAATTCATCCTTTAATTCAATTAAAAGGAAAACTTCAATACAAATAGTATCCACTAAGCTAAAGAACAATCTAAAGCCTATTCAAGCTAGTCACTATTTGACTATAGTGTTGATGCTTACATTTCCTTAAAATTCTAGAACTAATAGTGAACTTGATACTTTCCAAGGCTTGCTGAACTGAGCACTCCTTACCCCCAAAAATCCTTGCGTTTCTTTCCTGCCAAACTCTGTAACAAACAGCTGCAATACAGCTCTTATACCATCCAGATTGCCAGTGCCCCTTCGCCCTGTGGCTCCTGCTCCAACAGAGTTCAACTCTGCAATCATCACCCCTACCATTAAATCCAATCCAAGCTTTTATTCTGTTCCAGAGCAGCTTAGAGTAAGGGCATTTAAAAATAAATGCTGATGGCTTTCACTAGCAGCTTTGCAAAGAATGCATCTGTTAACCAAAACCAGGCCTGCACCAGTGATTCTATCTATGGTGGCAAGTTGCCTCTGAATAGCAAGGGAGGTGATAATCCCATGGCTAGGGACAACATAAGCATGCTTAAGAGCTCTGACCCCCATACTGCAAGTATAATGCTCCCTGAACCAATCATATGCTCTACTAATATGAAACTTATGCTGAGAAGACCAGTTAGCCAAAAGACTTCTAGCAGCATCAGTGCTTCCTGCTTTGAGTAGCAGTTCTTCTTTGACATTGAGGATGCTCTTCATATTCTCAGAATATCTATCCCTACTAGGACTACTCCAAAACCCATCACTAGGGAAGATGTAAGCCAAATTCCAGGCAACCCATAACCCACCCTGATGATGATGCAATTGCCAAATCCATTTGGCTAGACAAGCTTTGTTCCAGGCCAAGACTTTATTTACATCAAACCCTCCCTCAGACCAAGGAGAACAGATTCTAGCCCAACTCTTATAAACCATCTTCCTGTTACCAGGTTCAATAACCCAGAAAAAATCTTTGCAGAGTTTTTTAATAATTTTGAGGATACTCTTAGGCAAAAGGGTGTTTGAACACCAGAAGTGAACTAACCCAAACACAACAGAGTTTAGAAGTTGAGCCCTACCTGCATAAGAAAGCAGTTTACTAGACCAATGATTCACAGCAGATTGAATCTTTGTGATCAATGCCCCATACATATCCACTGTATTCCTAGCAGTATTCAAAGGCAGACCAAGATATCTGAAGGGAAAGGTGCCTTCAGAAAATTTAGTAACATCAAGGATTTGGCCCTTAACATCATCAGTAACCCCCCCAAGATAAATCTCAGTTTTATCAGGGTTAGCATGTAAACCAGACCAATTAGAGAAGTCCTTAAGAACTTGGAGGACAACTTTAATGGATGGCACATCACCCCTAGTGAAGATCATCAGATCATCAGCAAAAATGAGGTGTGTAAGACCAAGCTTGGAACACTTAGGGTGGTAGGAAACTAAAGGCTGCTCACAAATCCTCCTAAGGTACCTAGAAAGGATTTCCATACTAAGAACAAAGAGATAGGGGGAGAGAGGATCTCCTTGCCTAATACCACTAGATCCCTTGAAAAAACCATGAACAGAACCATTAATTTTGACAGAATACCAAGGACTAGATATACATCCCATGATCCATCCAATGAACTGAGCAGGAAAATTTAAGGACTTGAGCATATTCTCTATGAACTCCCACTGAAGAGAATCAAAAGCCTTCTTAATGTCCACCTTAATTAAAGACCTAGGAGTGAGATACTTCCTTCCATAGCCCTTGACCAGAGTCTGCGCCATCATAATGTTCTCATGTATATTCCTCCCATTTATGAAAGCAGCCTGCTCTGACCCAATGATTATAGGAATGACCTTCTGAAGCCTATTAGTAAGAATTTTACTAACAGTTTTGTAAAGTACAGAGCAACAAGATATAGGCCTAAAATCTAGGACAGAATTGCTAACTTTTTTCTTAGGGATAAGTGAGATAAGAGTAGCATTAGCCTGCTTGCTCATCCTGCCAGTTCTGAAAAAATCAAGAACAACCTTACAGAAATCAACCCCTACAAGATCCCATGTGGATTTGAAGAAAGCTGAAGAGAAACCATCTGGACCAGGACTTTTGTCTTCTCCAATCCCAAAAACTGCATTCCTTATTTCCTCCAACTGCACTGGACGAGTAAGAAAAGCATGATCCTCCAGCTTAACACATTGCCCCTTCTGAATAAACATGCAGTCCAGAGGCAAAACAGGAGAAGAGCTCCCCAACAAACTGTGATAGTACTCAACAAAACTAGCAGCAACACTATCCAACCCAAGTCTATCCTGCCCATCCTTATCCCTAATTTGACCAATAATTTGCTGATATTTCCTCTCATTGATCTTGGCATAGAAATACTTGGTTGAAGAATCCCCCTGAGAGATATTATCTATTTTAGCTTTTTGCTTAAGAATATTCATTTCAGCCTTCTTAAGCTTAACATAATTCTCAAGAAGCATCTTTTCATGAAGCAGCAAAGAGGGGTGAGCATCCCTTTCTTGAACCTCCTTCTGACAATTAAGGAGAATGAGCTTAGCATCCCTAACTCTTCTAGCAATATCAGTAAAACTACTTCTATGCAAACCAATGAGTTCCTTTTTAACAGCCTTTAGCTTAGAGAAAAAACAAAAGGTAGAGGAACCCAGAACTCTAGTCTTCCAGGGACTATTAACAATGTGATGGTACTGAGGGTGATCAACCCAGCAATTCAGGAAACTGAACCTGGAGCTTTTAAGATTATCCTCCAGAAGATTTACCAGAATAGGGGAGTGATCAGAGACCCCAGCAGGAAGAAAAGCAGCAGAGTAAGCAGGAAAAGCTTGAAGCCAAGCAGAATTAGCCAAAACTCTATCCAACTTTGACCAAACTCGATGATTAACTTCCTGTTTATTAGTCCAGGTAAATTCACACCCAGTCCCATTTAGATCCTCAAGCTCACAGTTCAAAATGCAAGCATTGAATTCCATAATATCACTAATACAAGGAGGAGTATTACTAATCCTTTCAGTAACATCTCTAACCACATTAAAATCCCCAAGCACCATCCAACTGGTAACAGTAGGACGAATCAATTCAAGATCCCTCCAAAGCTCATCCCTACCTCTAGCATCATTACTAGCATAAACCATTGTAAGAAAGAACTTCTTACAAGTGGCATGATGGAAAACACCACAATGAATATACTGAGCATGAATACTCATAGGTGTAATAGTCACAGTGTTAGGCTTCCAAATAAGCCAAATACGCCCATTATAATGAGCTTCATAGTTACAGAGAACATTGAACCCATTAAACTTACTTCTAATGATTCTATTAGCTTTCTTGTGTTTAATCCTGGTTTCTAAAACACCCAAAATATCCAACTTATGATACCCTAGGAAATCCACAATTTCCTGCAACTTTAGAGGGTCATTACCCCCTCTTATATTCCAAGAAGAGATCCTCATTGATTGGAGTCAGGGGGTCTCCCTTCCCCTATTATTATTATTATTATCATCATCATCATAAAAGAAGGCGGGTTTTTGAGAATAGTAGCAGCTTTTAAAAAAACCTTTTTTGAAAATAATATATATAGTTAAAATAAAAGTATACAAGTTAATTTTAAAAAAAAACAGAGTTAATAAAATTTAAAAAGACAGATTTTTGAGATTAGTACGGAGTAATGGAGTATAAGGTTAAAACAAAACTTTAAGTATCTTCACAATAATATATAGATAATGATACCTGCATGGATAAGTGCATAAAAATACAACCACAAATCTTGCGTTATAATAATCAAACCAAATTAGCCCATCATATTTTATATAAAATAACTATAAAATTAAATTAAATTATAATTATTGTTATTTAACATGTTAAATTAACTGCATTATCGTTTTGCCTTTATCATGTTCAATTATATTTTTATCGTTATTTTGCCTCGAACATGTCAAATACTTTCATTCAGTATAATTTCATATATTCATATCTTATATATTAACTTAAAGAAGACAAGAATTTTTACGTTTGTTATTACGACCCGTGTAATATTGCACGGGGTTAAAACTAGTAATAGTATAATAGTATAATACTCATATGACATAATATGAAGTTCTTCTATTACTGTTTCTAAGAGACCCTATTGAGCAACAATTAGGTCCACCAATGATAATTATATATGGAGTATCGCTAATCATCAACTAATACAAGTGGGATGGTGCAAAGTAGTTCGTGTGCTTAAGATATATAAATTAATCTTAAAAATATACTATAATGTTAATCTTAGTAGATAGTTTCTTTTCAACTTTTTTTATACAACTTCAAGACAAGAAGTGACATTAGAGATATTATGTTATTAAAAGTTGCAACTTTGTGCTTAGTTAAGACTACCACTCACTAAAGCATATAGTTTATCATCTAAACTAAGGATTATTTATACTTAAAAAACTATAGAGTATCTATGTAGTAGTACATTTTATAAGTACAACTTCAATTAAAATGAAGGATTTGAAAAGTTAAAACGAAATCATATTGGTAATTTATTTTGCTCAACATTTTAGATTTTAAAATTGACTACTTGCATTGCCTATCTTTGCTTTAATTATTCGTTACTTTAGAACTTGTGTGTCAAGATGATACTTGGCTTTTAGTTACTTTTGTTTCATTTTATTTGTTATTTCTTTGTCCATTACTTTAGTCGTTAAAAAGGTAGGGGATATTCTTTTGTATAAAAACTAGATCTAGTTTATCGATATATAAGTGACGTTGTTATACGAAGTATTAACTAAAGTCACAGAATAATTCAGCGAATTCCATATATTTTATGGTGTATGACATTATTATGCGAGTTAAATTTTAAAATTTTGATTATAAATATCTGAAATTTAGCATAACATAAAAAAATATACGCGTATGTAACATTAAAATATTTACATATGTTATAGAAAGTTATTATAAAACCTTATTTTCTGAAAGAAAGTCAGCATAGATAAATAAAAAATAATAATATTCCCTCAATTAGATTAAATTGTTAGTTAAACGGACGGAGGAAGGTCGTCAAATTATCAAAGTGTTATCATGTAACGTCAAATGGCCTAAAGACAAAAGGGCAAGAGTTGGCTCAAGTAGTAAGACCTCTCTTACTCCAACCCTAAAGTTGGGGATTCGATTCTTTCCCACGACATAATGCGCTCTCTTGAACCTAAAAAAATGGTCTAAAGACAAAGCATCAAGAGCTAGCTCAAATGGTAAAAGCTCTCCTATTTGAACCATAAAATTGAGGAAGGACATACTGCGCTCGCTTGAAAAAAAAAAGAGGCCTAAAGACAATATTACGAGACAATTTAACTAAAAACCATGGTAGACCATATGTGTGTCAAGTCGTCTTCTGATTATGTGGGTTCCAATATTGATCGACCAAATAATCTAGCATACAAACCTGAATTGTGTCTATCATCAAATTGACACGATATTTAAAGGAAATGGACAATAAAGTTAGAAATAATTGAGAGACCAAATGAGAAGAAGACCCTACAAAAAAAGGACATGCATTCCTTTTGTTTGCACAAATAGCTTGTAATATAAATGCATTCTACAATTGACATATTCTTACTTCTCTTTTCGTCTATGATGCATAAAAGGCTAACAACGAGAGGCCAAATGATGTTCTATTACTCTACAATCGTCCCTAAAGCTTGAGAATAATCCGGCCAAAAAGTACAAAAGCTTTCATATAGTTTCTTTTAATTGTATTTGAATATGAACGATCTTGAGTATGTAAATGCATTTTCAATGAATCTGCATAAATGCATATGATTAAGAATTAGTGACTAACTAAGATGAATTTCGATAAGTCAAAAAGGGTCTCATTCCTATGAATAATCAGATAAAGACCTAAGTTGGTTTGACCGACAACCAATGTCCGAGTCTAGCCTCTCTCACTCTCGCGGACTAGTGGTTAAAGTTAAATGATTATGTCTTTAAACGAGGGTTTGAACACATTAAGTAACCCAAGTTAAGAGGTAACCCCCCTAACCTACTAAATGTTCTCTAAGATCGACCCAGCTCCCGTCGATAGCTCAAATGAGTTATCGAGATACACTGGGGGGATGGCGTTCTTTTGCGCCAGACACTCAGAAATACACCCGCAGGTGTATAATTTTACACCGGATAGCCCTTAGACGCGGGGGACTGAGGTAGATACCCCGCTAAGTCCCCAAGGCTTATATTTTGTTCTTTTTGCCTTGCTTGCTTGGGTTCATTGATGTGTGTGACCCTTGTGATCGAGATGCGCGAGACTTAGGTAGATATGCCCCCAATGCTTCAAACTTTCAACTTCTTGCTTGTAATGGTTTCGGTCTTCACTCG
>JAIUZE010012116.1:0-18039 GCA_022085475.1 Heliosperma pusillum | reverse complement strand
AACATTTCGTGGCTGGGAGAACTCGGAGTTACTCCCCACTGACTGTGGCTTCCGTGTTTATATTTAATGCGGTCGAACAGGTGGTGAATGCATATTTGGGGTACATTGACGAGCTAGAGAGCGAAGTATTTACCTTGGACCTATATTCGGTTCTTAGATTGTATATTATTATACACTCTTTTATTTCCGTATTTATACGGGAGATATGTCTCCCGTGATTGGATATTTCTTATGTATAATATTATTTCCTTTTTGTTATGAACCTTTTTATTTAAGACACCTTTGTTATGATGAATATATTAAATAATAGGTTCCGGTTTTAAAATTTACCGATTTTCACTAAAGTGAACCTATTAGAAACGTATTCTCATCTTTTATTTATTTAAATTATTTTTTTTTATTTCCGCAAATTTGAGGGTGTCACAATATTAAATAGGGAAGGTTGAGTGATGGTGGCCACAAGATGGACAAAAGGTGAACGTTGGATGGTGGTTGTGATTCTGTGACAGCCATAAGGTGACGCGATGTCGAACCGGAGATGAAGAAAGAGATGGTCGGAGATGTGGTGTGTAGATCGCATGTTGGCAACGGCGACAGCTGAGTCGACGGAGGTAGCGCCGGCGTCTGGTGCGTCGAAGGCCAAATATTGGTGGATTGGGAAATTGGAGATGATAGAAAGACAATTTGA
Source organism: Heliosperma pusillum (assembly GCA_022085475.1). Taxonomy (NCBI): domain Eukaryota; kingdom Viridiplantae; phylum Streptophyta; class Magnoliopsida; order Caryophyllales; family Caryophyllaceae; genus Heliosperma; species Heliosperma pusillum. The sequence continues at coordinate 17,351 of JAIUZE010012116.1, read as the reverse complement.
GGTTGTTAAAGTTGCGATGGGTTTGGGCTTTTGGTTTGTTATTGGGCTGAAAGAAAATCTTAGTCCTATATAAGAATTCGTACAGTTCTAATTGAACATTCGGTTCGCACGGGATCCTAATTCTATATATATATATATATGACATATTCTCAACTGTTTGGGGTGCACATATTTTTGTGCTATACATGACCTTTTAGTTTCGAGCATTGACTCATGTAGTATGTATATTAATTATTGCCACATCATTGTCATTATTAAAATTTTAGTATCTTACCTCTGTAAAATAAGAAATTTTGTGGGCACCAATCACTAGAATTCTTTATGAGTATAATTTATATGGAGTATTTGTGACAACCCTCGCGAATGCGGAAATAAAACATGCAAACATGTGATAAATATAACGGAAAATACGGTGTTTTTAAAACTTTTCACATGCAAGTAGAAAGGTACGAGGAATGTTAATAATTACAAACCGAAATATAAAATATACTACAAAGAGACGTAGTCTCTCAAAATGTTATCCAATATCAAAGTGATTAGCAAACTAGCTAAACAACGTCTAGAGGTGACTCATCCAGGCCAACGCTCGCTAGCTCACACCCGAACCCAAAATACCACAAGCAAAAAGCCATCCAAGAAAGTAACATGTTCATCCATGAAAAACATGAACGCCACAGTAAGTGGGGAGTAACTCCGGGTTCTCCCAGCCATATCACATTAAACGTACATAAACGGAAATACAAAAGTAGAAGCATGCATATATAGATATACATGTGAACTACGAGAAGGGTAAATAGGTAATTCAATATATAAAGATAAGAGCATATGAAGTACAAATCCGTAACCATCATATGATAGATAGACTTGGGGATGACACTCTTAGGCAACCATACACTCTCACTAGGGCTTGCATCTCACCGTTAGCGGCGTAAATTGGATAAGATTGAGACTCGACAAAAAAACCATGTCAAGTCATCCAAATATCATGAATAATCAATCATATAATAATCCAACCAAACGTACAATATGTTGACGACATCTCTAACGGTAAATGGCACGTACTAGCACCGTGTACATGGCAAGAACTATTAAAATCGTATCCACGGGATAAACATTTCCCTGAACGCATACACGATTAACATTTCATATATGTAGACTAATTTCCTCCGGTAGGACGACGATATAAATATCCGATCCTAGTCTAAACCTGGCCAGACTCTCGGAATAACATTTTCCGATTCGACATGCGATAAACATTTCGCATCCAAGAATCGGTCAATCATAGACGCCGAGTACCCCAAATTCGGTCGACATTCACGAAAGAGGCGGAAAAGAGCACAAGCATCATAACAAGCGGTACGCTACATGCAATGACACCACCTCGCAAGTATACAACATTTGCCGGCCGGGTCGATCAACGCAAAGCGTTCGCCTCCCAACAACGTCGTCATATGCCCACTATCACATGCAATTAAGTAGTAAGGATACACTCCCTGTTCCGACATTCCAGCCTTACTAACGTGGAGCTAGCCAAGGGAATGAAAGTACAAAGCACATAGAATATTAGTGCTCAAACCGTAACATTTGTAAAACCGACTCAAAGTGGGACATATCAAAAACCGTCACAAAACATGCGATACAAGCGAAGGGATTATCATATATTCGAAACATTAATATTCAAAGTCAAACCCGAAAGTCAACAAAGTCAAAATCAAACCCGAGACCCAAGACCCAAACCCGACAATTTGGTGTGGGCTACAAACAAATCATCAATGCAAGAAAACTAAGTCCAAAGGGTCCAGGAAAGTCAAGGCGGGAATAAAATTCAAAAGTTCAACTTTGGGAAAATCTGGCAGCAAGAAACGCTGCCAGCGCCAGGCAACGCTGCCGGCGTCCCACGACGCTGCCAGCTTCAATGGACGCTGCCAACGTCCTGTCTCGGGCACACGATCCTCATATTTCAACTTGTCAACCACATACAACAATCATCATTTATCAACACAAACCATCAATTTTTATATCAATTAACAACTAACAACAACCATCATCAACAACACAACTCCTATGATTACTAACCTTATTCTAAATACGATTTCTAACATAGAAAACACATTAAAACACGTAAATGATATCGAGTAACCCTTCACCGTTACCTTTTCGCGTCTTCAATCCGCGTCGATGTCCTATTCTATCAAGAAGTAGTTTTTGTCGGGGTCTTGGAGGTCACCACCTTCAATAAGACAATAAAAGATGAATATAATTCACCTTTGAGAAAGACGGATAAATTGAAAAGCGAGAAAGACAGTAATTTTATTACCAATACGGATAGAGGGCGATGAGAGGGAAAGAATAAGACGAACTTAGGTGAATTTGAGCGAGAAATGAATGAGTAGTGACGATTCTATGTTTGATCAAATATGGAGAATAGGGATTTAGGGTTTACTTGGTGAGGAAGAAGGAGATTGAATGTGAGGGAGTTAGGGTTAGGAGGGAGTATATGAAGGAGTAAGTGGAAAACATGAGAAAAAGCCCAAAAACGTCTTAAGTCGTAACTTACTCGAAATCTCGCGTAAAGTCCAAATACGAACTCGGAAATTCTAAATTAGACACGGAAATTTTAATTCTAAACTAAAACTAAATTTCGCAGAAAAGTATCCGTATAATAATTTTACTATAAAAATAGCGTACATTTGCGGGTGTTACAGTATTATTGTAATAGTATATGATATGTTGTAAAACTATAAGGCAAACCGTTTTGAACGTAGATGGAGTTAATTTATATTTTTGGTGAATTGTCTATATGGTTGTTTAAAAGAAAAATGAATTTATTATAAAGATAAATTATGTCCCTGTTGAGACCATTTCTATATTAGATTGGTTGATGATGCCTTAAGTGTGACACCCTCAAATTTGCGGAAAGAAAAAAAATAATTTAAATAAATAAAAGATGAGAATACGTTTCTAATAGGTTCACTTTAGTGAAAATCGGTACATTTTAAAACCGGAACCTACTATTAAATATATTCATCATAAGCAGGTGTCTTAAATAAAAGGTTATACAAAACGGAAATAATATTATACAAAAGAAATATACAAGACGGGAGACATATCTCCCGTATAAATACGGAAATAAAAGAGTGTATAATAATATACAATCCTAACGAACCGAATATAGGTCCAAGGTAAATACTTCGCTCGCTAGCTCGTCAATGTACCCAAATATGCATCACGAACCTGCCAACCGCATTAAATATAAACACGGAAGCCACAGTCAGTGGGGAGTAACTCCGAGTTCTCCCAGCCACGAAATGTCGAGTTTAATAAAACATGAACAACATAAAAGAAATGTATATGGCAAATACAAAACCTAAACATATACGATATGCTTTTCATGTTATGAAACAATTAACTAACATATAACCTATCATATGAAGGCTAAGCTACTCATGCAAGCTATCATGTGAATCAGTTAACAACCGGTAATCCAAAATCTATCAACCTTAGCCGGCTTGCATCTCACCTTCTAAGATTCATAGAATCATAAAACATGAAAGACCAATACGTCTACAAACAGGCATAAGTTCTTAGCACCGTCAATAGAAGACTTCTGTAACTCGTGTCTATACCTACGAGGTAGGATATACTTATATATTTTAGCTCAGCGGTTACCCTAATAACATGGCCAAAATACAAAGCACACATCTAGGCTCAGCGGTTACCTTTAAAACATGGCCCAGATCTAAAGCACATATCTTAGCTCAGAGGTTACCTTTAAAACATGGCCAAGATACAACTCAACCCTAAACCTAGACTGCGCAGACCTAGAGAAATGCGAAGATTCATAGCACCCAAGACTCATGATACAACCACATGAGTACCCTAAGGAGATCCACCAAAGGGTTGGCTAGTACTTAAGCTGGCTCCATTCCCAAAGTGGAAGCAATAAGGCAGCCATGCCCCGACTTGGAGATCCACCAAACCGGGACACAAAATGTAACACCCGGAAATGTACCCTATTTTTCTAGTAGAAATATTTTACGAAATCTTTTCAGCAAATTTAAGTTTTAATTTATAATTTTATGTTCCGAGTCGAATTTAGAAGTTCCGAGTTCGTATTTGGAATTTCTGTGAGATTTCATGAAAATCCCGTCTTAAGGCGAGTTTGACTTTTCTTGACTTTTGAGTCGAGTTTGACTTTTCTTGACTTTTGAGTCGAGTTTGACTTTTCTTGACTTTTGAGTCGAGTTTGACTTTTCTTGACTTTTGAGTCGAGTTTGACTTTTCTTGACTTTTGAGTCGTTTTTGACTTTTGTTGACTTTTGAGTCGTCTTTGACTTTTCTTGAATTTTAGGTCGTCTTTGACTTTTCTCGAATTTTAAGTCGTCTTTGACTTTCCTCGAATTTTAAGTCGTCTTTGACTTTTCTTGAATTTTAAGTCGTCTTTGAATTTTCTTGACTTTTAAGCCGTCTTTGACTTTTGTTGACTTTCCGACTCACCCTTTACTTATACTCCCTCATAACCTATTTTTCCTCATTTTCCACTTACTCCTTCTTCCTCATCAAATCACCAAAACCTAAAACCCTCTTTGATCCGATTTTAAAATCATCATACCGCATTCGTTCTTTGACGGAATTCACGTAAGTTCGTCTTATTCTTCCCCTCTTAGCTTCCTCTATCCGTATTGGTAATAAAATTACCGTCTTTCTCGCTTTTTAAATTATCCGTCTTTCTCAAGGTGGATGATATTCCGCTTTTATTATCTAATTGTTTGTAGGTAGAGACTAGGAAAGCTTAGTAACCGTTTAAAGACGCGTAAAGGTAACGGTGAAGGGTTACTCGGTATCATTTACGTGTTTTACATGATTTCCATGTTAGAATTCGTATTTAGAATACAATTAGAAAGCTTAGAAATTATGATTTTGATGATGATTGTTGTTAATTGATGATTGTTGATGATGAATATTGATTGTTGATAGTTGATAGAAGTGAATTATGAAAATTGGAAATGATAGAAATAGTGTTGTTGTTCTCGGGTGGATTCGTGCAAATTCACAGCACCAACCCTTTTTGGTAGAATGCTCATATCTCATTCGTTACTTGCTTGTTTTGGGCTTGTGACCACTCGTTGGAACCGTAAGAGGATAAGCTATCACCTCGACTTGGAATTTCTGCATTCCCATATCTAGAACTCTAGTTATGACAGTTTGAAGTGAACCCGTGTTTAAGTTAGTTTCCAAACTTGTTGTTTTGGAGAGTTATCTATGTTTCTTAATTATTATGCTTCTTAAACTTGGTCTAATGCTTGGGTATCATGTATTGATTCATGTTTTGATATATGATATCTCATGGGCAGTATCACATGTTTTGTGACGGTTTTTTTACTAGTCCAACTTTTGAGCGGTTTTACAAAATGAGTCGGGTTTTTTGAGCCCCACTATTTTGTATTTGCTTTGTATTTCATTCCCTTGGCTACTTCCCGGTCGTAAGGCTCTTTTTTTAATGTCGGAAACGGAGAGGTATCCTACTGCTTAATTGCATGTGTAGTGGGCATACGACGACGTTGTTGGGAGTTGACGCTATGCGTTGATCGACCCGGCCGTCAAATGTTGTGTACTTGCGAGGTGGTGTTATTTGCATGTAGCGTACCGCTTGTTATGAGGCTTGAGCTCTTTTCCGCCTCTTTCGTGAATTGATCTACCGAATGTGGGGTACTCGGCATTTATTATTATAAGCCCGAGTCTTGGATGCGAAACGTTTTATCGCATGTCGAATCGGAACACGTTTATTCCGAGATCCTGGCCAGGTTTAGACTAGGACCGGATATTTATTATCGTCGTGCTACCAGGACGAAATTAGTCAACATACGCGAAATGCTTTATCGTGTATGCTTTCAGGGAAATGCTTTATCCCGTGGATGCCTGTTAATCATACTTGCCATGTACACGATGCTAGTGCGTTTCATTTACCGTGAGAAAGGTCGTCTTTGTATCGTTGTTCTTTGAATGCGTGATTTCATGATATTATTCATGGTCATTGCATGATTGGACACCGTCAATGTCTTGGTTCGTGAATGGATGATAATATGTTGGATTTATTGTGATCATCGCATGACTTGACTGGTTTGTCTGTCGAGTCTCAATCTTATCAATCTTATACAGCTAACGGTGAGATGCAAGCCCTAGTGAGCGTATTCGGTTGCCTAAGAGTGTCTTCCCCGAGTCTTTGAATAACATGATGGTTTCGGATTTGATTTCCACATGATCTTATCATTATTTATCGAATTGCCTATCTATTCTTATCGTATCTCACATGTATATCGATATATGCATGATTTTACTTTTGTATTTCCTTATATGTACGTTTAATGTGATTTGGCTGGGAGAACCAGGAGTTACTCCCCACTGACTGTGGCGTTATGTTTTTCATGAATCGAACAGGGTGCTTCTGGATTGACTTGGATATGATATTTTGGGGTTCGGGTGTGAGCTAGCGGGCTTGTCCCTGATGAAACACCTCTAGACGTTGTTTAGCTAGTTGCTAAATAGATTAGAAAAATACCCCATCTATTTCGAAAATACCCCATCTATTTCGAAAATACCCCATCTATTTTGTAAGATCACTTTTACTTGTTAACCTTTTGGAGAGACTTCGTCTCTTGATGTAGTATAATTCGTACTTTAGTTTGTAATTTATGACACACCTCGTATTCTTTCCTTGCATGTATAAAAGTTTTTTTTAAACTTCATATTTCCGCTATATATTTCACATGCTTGTATGTTTTATCTTTCCGCATTCGCGAGGGTTGTCACAGTTGGTATCAGAGCTTTATCACTCCCGACGCACACACGTGAACCCTAAACTTAAACTACTTGACCTTGAAATAATAAATGAGAGATGGGTAGAAATTAAGGACTTCTTTACTGTTGGAGTAAGTGTCCTAAACAATAGTGCGATCACATAATGAAATCTCGATAATAAGAATACAAAAGGGATGATGAATATTATAGTCAACTGGTCAACATAAATCGGTAACGATTGGCTCAATTGAGTTTGACGTTACTGTCGTATGACGGTGGTGATCAGTTGATCCCTTGAGGTCACACCTAAAGGACAATCCCCTAATCATGTACATTAATTAATTGTATAGTGATACAGAGTAATTAATCCCTTAAAATGAACCAAGTTTAAATTGTGAGTGAGAAATATATCTTATTGTAATATGATTAAATAAGATTCATTTTGGTAATTTAATTGTTATATTACTAAGAGTGCATTATGTTTATGAAACATTTGAGATAAGTGAATTTGGTTAATTATAATTACAAATTGTTGTAGATTATTTTAACCAAATATGAGAGGACCCATTTTATTTACATGTAATTATAAAATGTGACTTAAAATGTTAAGTCTAATTTATTTGTTATGAAATTGCATTTAAATTGGTTAAATGTACATTTATAAGCAAAATTACATGTTACATGTCACATGTCACACTTGTGACAAATGACAAATTGCAAAAATAAAATGGACACTCATTTTATATGGGTGCACCGGTTTTATGGGGATGATGGGTAGGTTTTTAGTTTGTAATTTTATTCTAATTGAGAATTAGAACAAATGATTACTACAATGACCCATACACTCAACCTAACATTGTTAAGAACAATGTGAAAATGACAACACCCCACCCATGTGGGTGTGTGTGTGACCGGCTATAGCAAGCAATTATAGGGCTTGTTTTTCTCTTATATATTCCATACACTATCTCACAAAATCATTCATGCAAGTATCTTTACTTCTCTCTACATTCTCACACTAAAAGAAAGCTTAAGAAGCATCACATTTCTAGTGTTCATTTACTAATAATATTACTAAGTGTAGTAATTAGATTATTAGTTATTTAAGGGATTTACTATTTTATACTAGTGTAGTATTTAAAATAGTGATTAAAGGGGTAGTCTTGGGTGCATCTAATAGGAGTGTTCTAACACTTAGAACTTGGAAGTTCATCCCTAACATTATAAGCTCAAGAACAAAGTAGGAAGGAGTACTATTTTGTGCCCATATTTGTCATAAGATCAATGTAAGGAAAAATTCTTCTTATCTTTGTCTTATTTTGTTATGCATGCATAAGATTTATTTAGTTTAAGAGTAAACTAAATATATAATGATATTAGAAGTGTCTAATATTGAGTTTAAGAAACTCACAAGTGGTATCAGAGCCAAGGTTGTTGCATGCATAATCGATTTATAGTTTTTTCGAGTTATGGTAACTTAATGAAAACTAGTAATTTGTGTTTTATAAGATAAAATCACAAAGTTATTTGCATGTCAATATATTCTGGTCCTAATATGAGTTTAGGTCATTTTGATGATTTATGGAAATTTATAGTGCTCAAATATGATTTTTAGTATTTTTATTACATTTTAATGAGTAAAATGATGTTTAAAATGCTAAAAATAGTTAGACTTATCTACTGACCTTGAAATTTTTACACAATATCACACATGCATTTTACTTACTGAATGAAAAATTTCGTGTGAATTGGACATATTTCGTGTGATTTATGATTTTTATATGATAAAATGAAATAAATAAAGGTCAAATGGTTAAAAATACTTCCGCTTTGAATCTGACCATGAAATTTTAGTATGTTGTCACATGCATGTTTTCCTGTCAGACTGGAAAATATCAGACTGATATGATATGTCTAGCATGATTTATGAGTTTTTAATGTAAAAATGGCATAAATAGTGACTAATTTAGCAAATATACTTCCGATTTGAATCTGATGATGAAATTTTAGTATGTTATCACATGCATGTTTTCTGGTCATACTGGAAAATTTCAGACTTATGTGATTTGTCTTGCATGATTTATGAATTTTTAATGTAAAAATGGCATAAATAGTGACTAATTAAAAAATTATAGCTAAATTATTATTCATGTCAAGAGAAAATTATTCATGGTTGCATAAATGTCCCACATTTCAGATCTAAAGTTGAAAATTTAATATGATTAATTTTTGCATGCTTTATGTATTTTATTTGATAAAACCGATAAAGCGCAACCATTTTTTCTCTAAATCGATTCAAAATTTTTAAACCATGATTTTTGACATTATGAGTGTCATGGAAATGTTCCAGAATGTACAAAAATTTAAAATTCGAATTTTGAAATTATTGTAATTTAATTTGGATTTATTTGATTAAAATATAATTTTAAAGTCTAATTATGAGCAATTATACAACAACAAGTTGAATTATTGTCAAAATTGAGTGATGACTAATTTTGAGGCCTAAATGAGTTGGGATAATTAACTTGGACTTAAATATGATTTAAGTATTGTTTGGTGATTTTAAAGTGTTATTATCACGTATTTCCGTAAAACCGGGTTATATTCGATATAAACCGTTAATTAGAGCGATTTGGCATTTAAAATGAGCATGTTTTATACATATTATAATGCTGCATTTTATTTATGAATGTCATATTTTCAATTTATGAATGTCATATTTTGGTTTATGTAATTTGGAATTATGTAATTTTTCCTTGTATGGCCTTAGTTTTAATCGATATTGCCCGAAATGTAAGGGAATATTAATTCGGTTGTAATTTAATGTGATCTCGAATCACTTTTATTGTATTATTTTATTTTACAAATGTATAATAGGAAAATTATTGTAATTTTATTATATATTTTGTAACTAATTGTAAAACCGGAGTTTCCCAAAGACGGTGCCATTCGGAAAGGAGTTCCGAGAGAGAGACGGTTACCTTGGGAGGCGTGCTTATGAAGTTCAAGGGACCAAAGGAGTTGGTTTCCGAACTTGTAATAGATTATATGATTATCTATTATAGGAAAGGCCATACTAGGAGTTTTATTTTATGCTTGCATTTTTATTTAATATGTTTGCATGCATTGCCAAATCGCCATAACATGACATGCATATTTATCGAGTAATCGACCATGTCAATTAAAATAATTGTTAATTCATAGATTTAGTTCACTTTAACATGATAGATTATAAATTGACAAGACCTCTCATAATAAATAATTGAGATCAAGCCTTACCAAATGTTAGAACCCATGAATCCCAATTTCGCAAGGAAGTAGGCTCGGCTCACCGGGGTGCTAAACTTGTTACGTTGGGTAAGTGGGGTAATAAATGTTATTAGTTCGAAATTTGGATTGAGCTCAACGGAAGTATTCGCGACCGTAGCCGCATGTGTTCCGGGCTAAAGATAAATATTAATGTAATATTATCGACCGAGAGTTCTAATGTAGAATCGAGTAAAGAGTTAATCCACCGAATTATGTTAATGAGGGATGAATCGGCTTACCGTGCCCAAGTTGATATGAATTTGGATCTCGGAATCATTTATAATAGTTGGGTAGAGGTCACTATTTAAATGCTAAACTTGTTTAAAATGTTTACAAGTATTTAAAACGATAAATGTTAACATTTCCTTTATGTCTTAAATTTGTAGTTAACTTTGTACAATCGCAATGGCTAGTTCATCCAACACCAATGCTCCAACTCTCACAAATGTCTCATGGCTTCGAACCTTTATGGATCGATGCAAGTTAGAAAAGAATGGCGCTAATTTTGCCGATTGGAATGCGCAACTCCGCTTGGCCGCGGAAGGTGACGACAAGCTTCGTTACCTTACCGAAGCCTCTCCCGAAACACCTAACGAAAGGTCAACCGCCGCCGCAAGGCGAGCCTATGAGGCTTACCAAAAGGAAGCCGCCGCGATCAAAAATGTTTTGATCTTCTCTTTGGAGGCCGATCTCCAAAGGAGTGCCATAAAGATGAGCACGGCCTATGAGATCTATGCCAAACTTGTGACCATGTTTTCACAAGCTCCTAGAATCGTTCAATATGAAACGGCATCCGCGTTTTTTGACATGAACCTTAAAGAGGGCCAAAAGGTTAGCCCTCATGTACTCAAATTGATTGAGCATGTCGAGATTCTTAAAGTGCAAGGGGCTGACATTCCCGAACAACTCGTAATTGACCGTGTACTACATTCCTTGGGGAGAATAAAGGCATATGTGATGTTTAGGGTAAACTACAATATGCAAAATATGCAAACCTCTCTCCACGAATTGCACAAAATGCTTGTGCAAGCGGAGAGAAACATGGGGCTAAATGTTAGCACTACCAAGGATGTACTTATCATCAATAAAAAGAGTAAGGGGAAGTTCAAAAAGAGTGCAAGCAAAGGGAAGAAGCCCTCCACCTACAAAGGCAAGGGAAAAGCTATTGAGAATAGCTCACCCAAGCCTAAGAAAGGTGCCTCAACCGAGGACAAGTGCCATTATTGTAATGGCGTAGGGCATTGGAAGAGGAATTGCCCCAAGTATCTAGGAGATATCAAAGCCGGGAAAACTGTTTCCGTTGGTAAATTTTCATCCCTATCTTTTATGTTATGATCTCAACTTTGGTATATAGATACAAGTTGTGATTCTTACCCTTTTTAATTGTAATTAGGGCACCCAAGCAAGGACAAGGGCAAGGACAAGCAAGCCTAAAGAGATTCTTCAAGGGAAGCTAAAGTAGCCCCATGGATGAAGACATAAGGAAGCTTGGTCTCATTTTGTGTTGTCTTTCTTATTTGGGTTGTATTTTGTGATATTGTTTTAGAAACTCTTTATTTCCTTGTTTGACAATGGAAATTTGTTTATTTCCTTTTATTAACTTTGGGTTGTAATTGGATTTTGGTGACTTGGTTTTCAACCCAAGTCACTCGGTTTATGAAACTTTTTCATTCTAAAACTTGTCATTATACTCACTTGATCTAATAACATAAATTAATCGACTCAAATTGATCACGCAAATATTATGATGATGGGATCATTATAATAAAAAGGCTAAGAATTTGATTCTCACTTTGAAAGATCAATTGCTAAGTCAAAATTGAGTTATTAAACTCAAAATATGGAATCTACCAAACCAATTGGCCATACCACTTATAAAGAAAGTAAATGACATGAATATGAGTTCACTCTTTAGCTCTTATAGAACTAGTCTATGTTGAAGCTAAGATTCGATGTCTTTACAAAGAAGTCTTTAGTAGATCACTTAAGGTCATGTTGTGATACTTCTACCTCCTTTACGAATATGAGTACAAAATTGTTTGTGGCTCATAAGGCTATCTTTAAAGAAAATAGTTGTATTTTTCTAAAGATAGAGTGGGAGAAAAGAAGCCACAACGAAAAACTAGTTAGGAACTAGTGAGGAAACCAAAAGAATATGTTCTTAGGTTAGACTCAAGACTAATGAGGAGACCAAAAGAAAGCGTTCTTAGGTGAATCCTTAGACTATTGACGAGTCCAAAAGAAAATGTTCTTGAGAAAATAAGATTCTGATCTATGTAAGTGGAAGCACCTAGAAATTTTAAAATTTGATTTTCTAACATGAGAGACTTATGAAACTAAATGAAATCTATGCAAAGAAAATGTTTTAATTGGAAGTGTCCAATTATAGTTGCATGGATAGACATGTAGATGTCTACAAAAGCTAAGTTAATGCGTAACTTTGCTTAGATCCAAATCATCAGTGAAAAACCTCATAATATGTGTGTGCCAGATACACATCAAAACATCATGTCCAAATAGGGATTTGGAATACGACGTGTACTTGACACAAGCCTATTGTATGTATCTACCTAGAGGTTATGATGATCTTTTCTATTATAAAATATAAGAAAGGTTTCACTCGAATTGTCGAAAAGTCATGTATAGACATGAAAGTAAGTGGGAGTTAAAGTCATGTATAGACATGAAGTTAAGTGGGAGTTTTAGTCATCATGTAAATACATGAAGTTCAGTGGGAGAAATTATTTTCCACATGAATGACGTTTCACTCATTAAGAGTGACATATTCATATTACCTTTTTGAAAGGAGTGGTTGGATTTTAATGTTGGATGAAAGAGGGCAACGTGTATACTGAAATCAAAATCTATTGTGGAATAGAAGATTTTAGCTTGGCATTTAAATGGTATCTTATATCGATAAGATATTTAATCTATTCAACAAGTTAAATAGGTTGTTTTATGTTGATAAAAGTGGGATCACTATGAAAGGGTCATAGTCATCCACTGAACCTAAGAGTTGTTGATCACATGATATCGATCATGTGTGCCATAACATGCACATATCTAAATGAATTGTATGCTAGGAGCATGACAAGCCTATAACAAATCAATCCAGATGAGTGTCATTGGATAGCCTACAAGAACATCCATAGAGTTCTCGAGGATAACTAGGGATATATTCTTGTGTTTGGTAGAGAAAATTTGACAATGTGGTAAAGGTTACACAAACCCAAATTTCCAAACTTATAAGGATTTATCGAAATCCTAGGCGTACTTTTGTTATACAAGAAGCGAATAACTATAAGAATGATTGAAGAGTCAATCATTATAAATTCTAGAAATAGAGACCTAGTACATTATGATGAGGATAAGGTGGTTTAAAAGGAACTAATAGTAGATCCCTTCACCTAAATACCTATCAGTTATCATGATAACAAGTGGGAGTATCTTTCAAATTAAAGAGCCCAACACTAGATAGAGATCTAGATATGTACATAGATGAATTCATGTTATTAGGAATAACGTTGGATGGAAGGAAAAAGCAATTCACAAGGTTGGAATAAATGAATATATGGTATATTCAATACCCAAGCCTTTATTGCATTTAATAAGATCGTCATGAATTGTCATGGACGAAATAAACTTTAGATTATATGATATGAAGCAATAACATTGTGTTGATTGTTCATATATGATAATCACATTTATCGTTTGAGTTTCTAAAACTTGTTTTGTGCTGTGTTATATCCAAATGGATTGTAGAGACAATTTTGGACTCCATTAAAGTGGACTGATTTAACATAGCATTGGCCCCTAGTCACTTATGTGAGGTGACATCTCGAAGTGACTAGATTGTGGTGCGATTGATGGCAAGTTCAAGTGTCATAGGGTCATAAGGGATGACCAATCGATCACATAGACAGACTGTGAGGGACAATCTGTCGGGCAGTGACCGCTTATAGAATTCTGGCAATTCTTGTAGCCTGGTCGTGGCAAGAGCTACTAGTATTCTTTTGAGTCAATTCTTTGACTAAAGAGTGTTCGCCTAAGGTGGCACAGTTTCAGAGTGACTTTGATTTATGCTATAAGACCTTCGTAACTGGGGTTAAATGAGCATCTTTTGGGTCATGATGAGCTGTGGCTATTCGAAGGGAATAGTGCGATAGGAATTGTCCACCCCTTGTCAGGGTTGTTTTTAATCTCAAGGCCACTCGAGGAGGAGTAAGCTGGAAATGCGTGGCCACGCTCGGAAGGTATCTATGGTAGATAATTCCGGTCAGACAGTTACTCTCCAGATCGAGGAAACCACTCTTGATATGATCAAATGCAAGGACGACCTGCAAGACACCTTGCATTGAGTGGGAGATCTTGTAATAGGACAAGAGAATTGGTGACGCACACTTGTCTCGGACAAGTGGGAGATTGTTGGAGTAAATGTCCTCAACAATAGTGCGATCACATAATTAAATCTCAATAATAAGAATACAGAGGGATGATGAATATTATAGTCAACTGGTCAACATAAATCGGTAACGATTGGCTCAATTGAGTTTGACGTTGCTGTCGTATGACGGTGGTGATCAGTTGATCCCTTGAGGTCACACCTAAAGGACAATCCCCTAATCATGTACATTAATTAATTGTATAATGATACAGATTAATTAATCCCTTAAAATGAACCAAGTTTAAATTGTGAGTGAGAAATATATCTTATTGTAATATGATTAAATAAGACTCATTTTGGTAATTGAATTGTTATATTACTAAGAATGCATTATGTTTATGAAACATTTGAGATAAGTTAATTTGGTTAAATTATAATTACAAATTGTTGTAGATTATTTTAACCAAATATGAGAGGACCCATTTTATTTACATGAAATTATAAAATATGACTTAAATTGTTAAGTCTAATTTATTTGTTATGAAATTGCATTTAAATTTGTTAAATGTACATTTATAAGCCTAATTACATGTTACATGTCACATGTCACACTTGTGACAAATGACAAATTGCAAAAATAAAATGGACACCCATTTTATATGGGTGCACCGGTTTTATGGTGATGATGGGTAGGTTTTTAGTTTGTAATTTTATTCGAATTGAGAATTAGAGCAAATGATTACTACAATGACCCATACACTCAACCTAACATTGTTAAGAACAATGTGAAAATGACAACACCCCACCCATGTGGGTGTGTGTGTGACCGGCTATAGCAAGCCATTATAGGGCTTGTTTTTCTCTTATATATTCCATACACTATCTCACAAAATCATTTATGCAAGTATCTTTACTTCTCTCTACATTCTCACACTAAAAGAAAGCTTAAGAAGCATCACATTTCTAGTGTTCATTTACTAATAATATTACTAAGTGTAGTAATTAGATTATTAGTTATTTAAGGGATCTACTATTTTATACTAGTGTAGTATTTCATATAGTGATAAAAGGGGTAGTCTTGGGTGCATCTAATAGGAGTGTTCTAACACTTAGAACTTGGAAGTTCATCCCTAACATTATAAGCTCAAGAACAAAGTAGGAAGGAGTCCTATTTTGTGCCCATATTTGTCATAAGATATGTGAAGGAAAAATTTCTTCTTAGCTTTGTCTTCTTGGTTATGCATGCATCAGATTTATTAGTTTAAGAGTAAACTACAATATAATTGCTATTAGAAGGTCTAAGATGAGTTTAAGAAAATCACATTTACTTGTAGTCTGTGTACTTGATGTTTGTTAGGTTCTAACTTGTTTGTTGATTGTGTTGAGTGATGTTATGTTTGTTTGTATCTACCGTCTTAAGGGGGATCAATGTGTTACCTAGAAAAGTATCCTTTACCGAAGATTGAAGATTGACAAGCCTAATTGAAGTGTATTTCTTCCTCATCTATGATTTCTCTCGTCCTTAGTGTATCATGCTCTCTGCCTTCTATTTAGGTGCTTCTTTCTCTTCCATTTTGTTTGCCTCTTGGAAATTACTCTTGATAGTTTCCTCCATCTTACCATTGGTATCCTTACCTACCTGTTGTAACATTTTTGTGGATGTCATACCCATTTGTTGGTGGTATATTATACTTGGTCGGAAGAACTTGAAATTTTGTGGAATATTAGTGTTGTTAGAATGAATTTGTGATTTGAGGAAAATGGTGTAGATCTAAATTCACCCTATATTGATGATTGGTTGTAACTCTAAGGAAAGGTAGTAAGATAAGTTGATGATTTTAATGCTTGATGCTTGCCATGACTAATGTGTAGATAGTTCATGGTATTTGATGGTGTAAGGTTGAATGAGTTGGTTATGACTTCTTAACTCATTAGTAATTTAGTCTTTTGGACTTAGAAGTTTAGTATTGTTTTGAAGACCATGCTTATGATAGGTCTAGTTGGTGTAAATAAGAAGTTTAGAATGATATCTTGAGGTGCAAAATGCTTTTGAGACTAAGTGACGTCTTGTGGTTTCCTATGTTGTGTTTGTAAGTGTAGGCTTGGTGGAAAAGCATTTGGCTATAGTTCTTGGATTTAAAGATATGATCTTATCTTATGGTATCGGAGACTCGTTTGAAGTAGTAAGGTTTCGTTGTAAGTTGAACCATATTACTTGAAGATTATAGATATGAGCGAGATTCGATGATGTGATCTATGAGGGAAATACCTTGGGATGTTAATGATGATGTTTGGCTTGATGTTGTACTTTGACAATAATGAACTCGTGGGCTATAGACTTGAAAATGACCGAGTATAAGAGAGTATTTGTTAGTCCTTCAATTAAAGAAACCTTTGAGGTTGTGTTGACTATTTGAGAATATTTGAGCTAAAGGAATGTTATTATACTTGAGTTACAATTCCGCATTTGGGAATCCGGGTTGTATGAAAGGGTGGATGAATTGGGTTGTAGTCGATTTATCAAATCTAGGTGTACCTTACTTTGATGATTGTACGTGGTACGATGGTCCCTTGTAAGAGACCTTTGTTTGGGATGAGTTACTTTACTATCACCCTAAGTCTGAAAGGAGAAACTTTGTGGATTAAATCTTAAACCCTTACTCGTGCCATCATTCCTTTTCATTCCATTCTTGAATGTTTTTGTCAAGATTAATCTTTAAGAAATTACAAGCTCGTACTTTCTTTCTTACTCAGATATCTTCATAACTCTACTATCTGCTTTGTCTCTTCCTCAACCTCGTTTTCCTTTTTCGCCTTCGCCTTTTTCATCTTATCGTCGTCTTTAATGACGCTTCCTAAT
>JAIUZE010012113.1:0-31422 GCA_022085475.1 Heliosperma pusillum | reverse complement strand
AACATGAAAAGCATATCGTATATGTTAAGGTTTTGTATTTTCTATATACATCTCTTTTATGTTATTCATGTTTTATTAAACTCGACATTTCGTGGCTGGGAGAACTCGGAGTTACTCCCCACTGACTGTGGCTTCCGTGTTTATATTTTAATGCGGTTGGCAGGTTTGTGATGCATACTTGGGTACATTGACGAGCTAGCGAGTGAAGTATTTACCTTGGACCTATATTCGGTTCTTAGATTGTATATTATTATACACTCTTTTATTTCCGTATTTATACTGGAGATATGTCTCCCGTTTTGGATATTTCTTATGTATTATATAAATTCCTTTTTGTTATGAACCTTTTTATTTAAGACACCTTCGTTATGATGAATATATTTAATAGTAGGTTCCGGTTTTAAAAATTACCGATTTTCACTAAAGTGAACCTATTAGAAACGTATTCTCATCTTTTATTTAGTTAAATTAATTTTTTTTTCTTTCCGCAAATTTGAGGGTGTCACAGTTGGTATCAGAGCATTTTTGCTCACGACGCACGTTTGTGTACCCTAGTATAAATAACTTGACCTTAATAAAATAATAAACTTGTGAGATAGAATGGTAGGATGGGTAGATTAGGATTTATGTTGTAGTCTCTTTGTGCTTGCTAAATGATAAGTACTAATCTGGGTTTTCTTTTGCAAGATGCCTCCGAGAATTGACAACACGATCTTAGCAGCTCTTACTGTTATTATTCAGAACCAACAAAATCAGCAAAATCAACAGGCGAATCCTATTCCTAATCCTCTTCCCGACCGTGAGAGACACGGGAGTTATACGTGGGTTGCTTCACAACTATCTAGGAGCCAAGCAAAAACCTATGATGGTGAAGGGGATCCCGTCAAACTTTCTGAATGGATTCGAGAAATGGAGAAGAACTTTTCTCTTTATGATGTTCTTGAAGCGGATAAAGTCCGTCTTGCTTCCCACTTCTTAGTGAAGGAAGCTGATCAGTGGTGGTCACTTACTGGCCCTACTTCTAAGTTAGAACCAGATTTTGGGGGGACTCGTTTCCGTGAACTATTGGAGGCGAGGTTCTACCCGGATGAATTGAGACAGCAGAAACTGAAAGAATTCATGGACTTCAAACAAGGAGTTCTCTCAGTTCAGAAGTTCACAACCAAGTTCAACGAGTTGGCTCATTATGCCTCTCGGCTTATTTCAAGGGAGGAAGACAAGGCCTTCTTTTACCTAGGAAAGCTTTCTCCTGAGGTGAAGGGCAAGATCAGTAGGGGTGCTACTTCCTTTGTCTCTATTTACAATGATGCCATATGGGCAGAGAGTTCTATTCGGGAGATTGCCAACGACGCTCGTTCCTCGTATGTTGCTCCTAATTCTTATGGCAAGAGACCATTATATTCTACTTCTCGACCTTCATTTTCTTCCTCTTTTCCAAACAAGAGGAGAAACTTTCAGAGTGGACAAGCAAATCAGAGAAACCGTCCATTCGTTCCGAGCAACAACAACGATCTTAAGGATCGTATTTGTTTTTGGTGCAAGATGCCTAGGCATCCCGGTATGGGCTGTTTCAACCAGCCAATTGTGTGCTATGCTTGTCAGAAACCGGGACACCAAGCTAATGTATGTCCTGATAGGAAGAAGATAGCTTCTACACCAGCTATTTCTGGGAGACCGAAGGGTCGAATTTCCATCATGAGCCGCGCTGAGGCCGATGCTCAACCAGACATTGTGACTGGTATGTTTTCAATTTAAGAAATACCGTGTTTAATTTATACGGGAACTTCTTTGTCCTTTAGTTCAATGAGACTATCCGATAAATTACCTCTCAAAGCTTCAGTTGGAGAAAAGTACTCCTATATCTTTACCGTCCGGAGATGTGTTTTCATGCTCTTATCTTCATTCGGACATTCCTATATCAATAACGGATCTACTTTTCCGGCTAATATCTTTCTTTCTTTCCTCTTTCTATTCGATTTATTCTTTCGAATATTTCGTTCCTTCTATCAATTGTCATCTCGTATAGATAGGATATTAGAAGCTTTAGTTATAAGTTTTAGGTATAGATAGTAGTGTTATTACTTTTACTATAGAATTTTTGAATTAAAAGCTTTTAGAAATGTTTTATGATTTCAAGTATGTTACCGTCAAGGAGTGTTGAGACTTGTTATTGGAGACGTTCGATAACTAGTTTTCTCATTTATTGATGCAAAAATGTATCTTTAAAGTCTTTGATTTGGGACGTCGATGTTCTTAACGGCCGACGAGAACCTTCCGCCCCGTTGATAAGACCCACTATTTTTATTACAAATATATTTTTAAAGGTTTTGAAATAGACCTACATATATGTCACATGCCTTCTTCTAAGTTTCGAGGACGAAACTTTTTAAAAGGAGGGGTGATTGTAACAACCCGAAAAGTACCCTATTTTTCTAGTAAAAATATTTTACGGATACTTTTCAGCAAAGTTAAGTTTTAAAATAGAATGTATTGTTTCGAGTCGTATTTGGAAATTCCGAGTTCGTATTTGGAATTTCTGCGAGATTTCATGAGAATCCCGTTTTAAAGTCATCTTTGACTTTTCTTGACTTTTAAGTCGCCTTTGACTTTTCTTGACTTTTTAAGTCGTCATTGACTTTTCTTGACTTTTAAGTTTTCATTAACTTTTCTTGACTTTTAAGTCATCATTGACTTTTCTTGACTTTTAAGTCGACTTTGACTTTCGGTGACTTTTCCCGACTCACCTCGTAATTTTAAAGACCGAAATTATATTTGAAAAATAATAAATTTAATTTATTTTTATTAAGATTTATTTGAATTTATGATAATTTCATATAATTATTTTGAATTTATTCGGGATTAAAGAATAACTTTTACGGTTTAATCCCGAACGTCATTTAACTATTCCCGAGTCAACTTAAATCCCGAAACAAACCCGAAACTCGACTTTGGCATGAGTCACACGCCCCATGTCATCTTTTTCCACTCACTTTAGATATTTGAATTCTTTCGATTAAACTAATACGAATATCTTAGATATTTGTTACTTTATCGATCCGTCAACGTAAATTACGCAAATCGCTTGAAAAACAGACCCGATTCTTCATGAACCACACGGCTCTCCTTCCTCTCTTAAGACTTGATATTTTCTTTCTTTTCATTACAATAACATAATATCTAGATATTTGGTTTAATTAATTTTAAAATCTAATTATATTTAATCAATTACCGTAATATATTTATTAAACCGAGTCAATTCCGTAACAACAATTTCAAAACCCGACTCCATATTTCCTCTATATTACACGGCACCCACACTCCACCATTACTCACTAACTACTTTTCCATTTTACAATAAATCAACTTAAGATCTAATTAATACTTTCTTTAATCGTTCTTCATCGTTCTTCATCGTTCTTGAGCAAAATCGTCACCAAATCTTCGTTACTTGTTCAAATCCGTCCTAACTTATATTTCTAGAATCTCCTCTTCGCTCTCCATCTTTAAGTACGGTTTATTTTCAATTCCGACAAAATCGTTTTCAACACTTTAATTATGGAAAATCAAGTTTTAATACTAACAATATTATTCTTGTCATTTCTTATAGGGGAAGATTTTGAAGACGAGTTTGGTGACTCGTATATATTAGAAGAAGATTAGTAGACGGGTTTTTCTTAGTTCTTATATTTTGGTGCTACTTGATTTTGTGCTAGCTAAGGTAACGATTCCGAGTTACTCGACGAATTAATGTTACATACTTTAGTTGTTGTTTATGATTTACTGTTTTTAAGTAGTAACATGATAGGTGGTTATGATTATTATGTTGTATGAATTTATGACATGTTTAGTGTTCTTGATAAATTTGGATGATGTTCATAATCATGATTTTTGTATGGATGGTTGTTAAAATGGTTGTTTGTTAATTAAAACATGTTGGAAATATTTTGGTGTTGGTTGTTGGTAGAACCGTGTATGGGGCTGTTTAGGGGGGGCTGGAAACCGGACCCAAACCAGGCGGTTCAGCCCAGTTCAGGCTGGTCCAGGCCGGTTCAGACTCGGTCTGGATTGGTCCGTGTATGGGTCAATTGCTTTGTGTCGATGTTTGATTGTTTTGTTGTTGTTTTGACGGGTTTTAAATATGTTAAGCATGCGGGAAATATTAAGAAACGGTTCTTAGAAATGAGGAACAAAACCGGTCCAAAAATGAACCGTGGGTCCCCTTGGACTTGTGACGGTTTTTGAGTATTGTTATTTTATCGCGTTTTGTAATATTTAGCAAGTGGGAAATTTTAATAAGTAAATTATTTAATTAAAAAGTTTTCATAATATTATTATTTCTCACATGTTAGAAATTATAATACGAGGTTGTAGTTTAATTTGATGTCCTTTAAGTCAAGCGGGTTTTTGGTAAGAATTAATAATTCACATGTTAGAAATAGAATGAAATAACATGAAATGAATGTGATATTCTTATGTTCAAGCCTCGATGGCTAAGACTCTGTTTCTAGCCGTTTTGGCCAAACGGGTTTGGTCAAACTAAGATCTAGTCCGCCCCGTTTTGACTGATGACCCGTCGCGGGACTCGGGTCGGGGATTTGTCTTCAGGTAAGGTTTTATTTAATGAATGAATGAATGAGCCTTAGTAGATATGAGGCGATATGATATTTGAATATGATTTATATGCAATTAGTCACATGATAGGAAGTTTTCCCGTGACTGTTTGATTATATGGTTGGTGTCGTGTTGACTAAGTACCCATAGAGAATTATGAGTATATGGCGTCTTGACCATTCTAATTCTAAATGAGTATCTTGGACCATGACATTGATAGGCCTTACTATCTTTAACGAGTATATATTTTCATGGTCAATAGTTTTGTGTCCCGGCTTGGTTGGTTTATATCCAAGTCGGGGTATGGCTGCCAGTGCTTCCACTTTGGGGAATGGAGTCAGTTTAAGTACTAGCCAACCCTTTGGTGGATCTCCTTAGGGGTACTCATGTGATGAGTCTTGGGTGCGATGGTTTTCCGCACTTCTCTGGGTCTGCGCAGTCTAGGATTAGGGTAGAGTTGTATCTTGGCCATGTTATTAGGGTAACCTCTGAGCTAAGATATGTGCTTTGGATCTGGGCCATGTTTTAAAGGTAACCGCTGAGCCCAGATGTGTGCTTGGTATTTTGGCCATGTCATTAGCGTGACCGCTGAGCCTAAATATTTAAGTATATCCTACCTCGTGGTATAGACTCGAGTTACAGAAGTCTTCTATTGACTGTGCTAAGAACTTATGCCTGTTTCTAGACGTATTGGTCTTTCATGTTTGATGATTCTATGAATCTTAGAAGGTGAGATGCAAGCCGGCTAAGGTTGATAGAGTTTGGATTACCGGTTGTTAACTGATTCACATGATAGTTTGCATGAGTAGCTTAGCCTTCACATGCTAGGTTATATGTTAGTTATTTGTTTCATAACATGATAAGCATATCGTATATGTTAAGGTTTTGTATTTTCCATATACATTGCTTTTATGTTATTCATATTTTATTAAACTCGACATTTCGTGGCTGGGAGAACTCGGAGTTACTCCCCACTGACTGTGGCTTCCGTGTTTATATTTAATGCGGTTGGCAGGTTTGTGATGCATACTTTGGGTACATTGACGAGCTAGCGAGCGAAGTATTTACCTTGGACCTATATTCGGTTCTTAGATTGTATATTATTATATACTCTTTTATTTCCGTATTTATACGGGAGATATGTCTCCCGTTTTGGATAATTCTTATGTATAATTATATTTTTTTCCTTTTGTTATGAACCTTTTTATTTATGACACCTTTGTTATGATGAATATATTTAATAGTAGGTTCCGGTTTTAAAATTTACCGATTTTCACTAAAGTGAACCTATTAGAAACGTATTCTCATCTTTTATTTATTTAAATTACTTGTTTTATTTTTCCGCAAATTTGAGGGTGTCACACGCACTATGCTTTTGTGTAGTGGCCTTCCTAAGAGTTTTTGGACTGAAGCCATTAGTACTGCATGCTATGTGCACAATAGAGCTATGATTAGACCTATTCTCAGATATTTTTCCATTTTTTTTTACGTATGCATTTACTTGGCATGTTCCCCCTCTTCGAGGCCCTCCCTCTAAAATTTTTCTTTATTTGTTTGTATTTTGAAATTGTCAATATAATCTAATATATACTACCTATGAACTTTTAAGAGGGAGAAAACCCAATATAGCTCACCTTCGTTGCTTCGGTAGTAAATGTTTTGTCCGTAACATTGGAAAAAGTAATTTGAGCAAATTTGATCCACGAAGTGACGAAGCTGTGTTTGTTGGTTATTCTAATCATAGTAAGGCTTTTAAAGTTTTTAACAAAAGAACTTTGTGCATAGAAGAAAGTGTTCATGTTGTATTTGATGAAGATAATGTGCCTGAGCAAGTTGAACAGAATGAAGAAGAAGACATGAATGATCCAGACTTTCGCCTCTCAAGGGAAGACGTGCCAGAAATCAATGAAGAAGTTATTGAAGGAATCAATGATGAACTTGATAAATCCGCAAATGACCTTGAAAAGAGAAATGAGACAATTGTTGATGATACGAATGTCTCTTCTCAAAATAAGGAAAAGCTAACCGAAGTTATAGCTGATGATGATATAACTTTGAACCCAGACCAAGATGGTGTAACTGAAGTTGTACCAACTTCAGCTATAACCGCAGAGTCCAACTCAGGGGGAACTAATCTTGATTCTGAATCATTTGAGGAAAGTGATAGTTCATCAGATGATGATGAGCCTAGGAACTCTAAGAAATGGAAATATAAGAGTTCTCATCCTATGGACAGTATCCTAGGAAGTTTGACTAAAGGAGTTCAAACTAGGCGAACATTAAATAACTTTTGTTCATTCTATTCCTTTCTGTCTACCATAAAGCCTACCAACATCAAAGAAGCACTTGCAGAATCCGACTAGATTGTAGCAATGCAAGAGGAGCTTCAAAAGTTTGAACGTAATAAAGTCTGGCACCTAGTGCCAAGTTCTAGTAATCGAACTGTGATTGGTACTCGATGGGTATTCGGAAATAAATTGGATGATTCAGGAGTCATAGTTCGTAACAAGGCTCGATTGGTCGTTCAAGGTTATAATCAACAAGAAGGGATTGATTATGACGAGACATTCGCACCAGTAGCAAGACTTAAAGCTATTCGCTTGCTCATCGCCTTCGCAGCTCATAAAGGAATGAAGTTGTTTCAAATGGACGTTAAGACTGCATTTCTTAACGGTTATTTGGAAGAAGAGGTTTTTGTTGAACAACCTCCTGGATTTTTGAATAGCAAGTTTCAAAACCATGTTTTTAAACTCGATAAAGCTTTATATGGTTTGAAACAAGCGCCTAGGGCTTGGTACGACAGATTGTCAAAATTTTTATTACAAAACAATTTTAAAAGAGGTTCTGTCGACAAAACCCTATTTCTAAAATCCGAGGGTTCTGATTTACTTGTTGCTCAAATTTATGTAGACGATATTATTTTTGGTTCTACTAACAATAAGTTGTGCAAGTATTTTTCAGATCTTATGACCTCAGAATTCGAAATGAGCATGATGGGAGAATTAAAATTCTTCCTAGGATTGCAAATTCAACAAACCAAAGAAGGAATAAGGATTCACCAACAAAAATATGTCAAGGAGCTAATCAGAAAATTTGGTATGGAGAACGCTCATCCAATGAACACACCTATGGTAACTGATAAAAAGTTGACCTTAGACGAAAATGGTTAGTCCGTAGATGAGACTACATATCGAGGTATGATTGGTTCTTTATTATATTTAACTGCAAGTAGACCTGACATTATGTTCAGCGTATGTGTCTGTGCTAGATTTCAATCATGTCCTAAAGAGTCACATATGATTGCAGTTAAACGTATCTTGAGATATTTAATTGGTACATCTAATTTATATTTGTGGTATTCACTTGAGTGTAATTTCGATCTAGTAGGATATTCAGATGCAGATTATGCAGGATGTTCCTTAGATAGAAAAAGTACCTCTGGATTTGCTACGTTTGTTGGACCTTGCATAATTACTTAGGGCTCAAAGAAGCAAAATTCGGTTGCATTGTCTACTGCAGAAGCTGAATACATCGCTGCAGGACTCGTATGTTCTCAACTGCTTTGGTTAAAGAAACAACTATGTGATTATGGTGTTAATGTTAGTTGTATGCCTGTTTTTTGTGATAATACGAGCGCTATTATTATTTCTAAAAATCCAGCTCAGCATTCTCGTACTAAGCAGATAGACATTAGACATCATTTTTTACGTGACCATGTAGAAAAGGGCAACATTAAACTCGAATTTTGTAGTACTGAAAATCAATGGGCTGACATTTTAACAAAGGCATTAGCGAGATGACGTTTTGAGATTTTGCGGTTGGAAATTGGTTTAATCAGTAGCAATTAAATTCGTCATATCTATTTTGTGAACTTGCGTGACTGGTTAGAATAAGACGAGATTGTATGACTGTGTCCGCATATTTCATTGCTAGTATATTTGTGTTTAATATTATATATTTTACGTGAGTATCTTGCATATTAAGTGTTTTATGGAAATTGAATTATGAACCACATATTTGCCAAAAACCTATCTTATTCACTTTCCTAATTCAACCAAAATGCTACCCTAGTATCCTATTTGGCCGAAAATTCTCAACCAAAATATCTTATGATATCTTTTTATTTACCTAATTTTATCCTTACCATATCTCAAAAATAATTACCTTAGATTCCTTTTCCTACCAAAATTCAAAAAAAAAAAAAAAAAAAAGGAAAAAGAGGAATAGAGCCGGCGCTACACGGCTACTCTACAAAAACACCACCACCCTAACTCCAAAACCCAAACCGAGTCGGGTTCGGTGCTTGAAGGTACAAAAAGGCGTCGATTAATAAAAAAAAAAGGGGTACAAGAGGGTGTTAGTAAAGACATAAAAAAAAATGGTTCGGTTGTTATGAACTCGAGAGTGGCTGATTTTTCAGGGCTCAAATCTAAGTTGGATATGCTTATGGGTAACGTAATAGAGCGCCTTGATGCGCAAGATAAGAAAATTGATGCGGTTGTTGACAAAATTGTCAAAACCGTGGCATTGGGGTCCACTAGCTCCACCCGTGACCATGGTGGGTCGGGTGTGAGTAGTGAGTTGAGGTCTTGGATGACGCGTGTTGATGATTGCCGCGCAAAATTAGAGAGGAATGTTGTCGATATTCGACAAGAGATGTATAGGCAAAGGGATCGGATGCAATTCTTGGTGAGCCAAGGAGGTGCATTGGTGAAGAGCGGTTCGGACATGCGTGAGGGGATGCACACTATATTTGATGCGACGGAGGCTCTTTCTTTGCAGGTTCGAAACTTCGATGTTTGCCTCACCGCACAAGCTACTCATGTATCGACGTGCCTCGATCGCCTTTCTACTCTCGAGTACCGCACCCGACCCGACTACATTAACCCTAACATCATCTGACAACCCAAAATGCCTTGATCTTCTTACCTTAGCTTGTTTATTTCTAAAACTACTTAACCATTCGGCCCATTTTGGCTTGTTTAAACTTTATCCTATTCGGCCCACTTGGCACCTAACAATATTTCTTGTGGTTTGTAGTTCCTAATTAACATTTGCACATGATTTTGCTTGTTATATATCGTTTTATATTGCGTATTTTGCATATCAATTTCTTGCCTTGACGTGTGTTATTCTAGTCATTTTATATCTGTTCTTGTCTTTTCAATGATGCCAAGAGGGGAAAGAACTGATATGATTTGAGTCTTTGCTTAAGCTTGCTCCTTGTCAAGACTCGTTATCTCTTAAAGACTTTCAAGTTATAACTTTGGCTAAGCTGTTATGTTCTTGCGATCAAAGGTGCTATAACTTTGAAGTGCTTTGTTGAGGGGGAACCATACTTAGTCACTATGTTAGAAGGAAATCATAAGAGACTTGTCATCATCAAAAAGGGGGAATTTGTTGGACCAATTTCATAGTTTTGATAATGACATGTGTTTACGTGAAAATATGCTTTACTCGATATATCATATGCGTGTAATTGTGTGCTTTAGTCTTATTATAGCTAGCAACAATTATGAGAAGAAAGATCAAAGTTAGGCATAACTTTGACAAAGTCTGTGAGACAAAGTTATAACAACTTCAGGAATAACTTTGGAAGTGAATATGAAAGTTATAGCTACCCAGGCATAACTTTAATGAAAATCGCTTCAAGCAAAATCTACCTCAAATAGCACAAGACTCAAGATGGAGGGTCTTTGTGATCAAGATGAAGAGATGATCCGTATACTGAAGATCTTTGTGAAGATTAGATAGTATAGGTCGTCATTTGGTAACTATTTCATTCGAGAGTTTTTATGTTCAAAGTTATAGCTTTAGCCTATGACTTTGGATGATAAATAATGATGCATGATTTTGGAAATAAAAAGTTTTGAAATGTTTTCAAAAGTGCAAGAGTATTTTTATATTTATCAAAAGTTTTATTAGAAAATATATTTATGAGATTTTATTGCTTAGTAATACAACTTATGGGTTGTCATGCTGCCTAGGGTTTCTAATATATTCTATCTCAATTTGTTGTTAACCTAATTAGCCCACCTAGTGTCTGAGCCATCTAGGGTTTCGTGAAAACCTAGTTTGTGCCACCTAGGGATGCGTGCCTCCTAGGGTTTCGTGAGCTAGGGGATTTCGGCCAACCTAGGTTGTTTCCCTAGTTTACCTAATCTAGGATTCTATTATATCTTTACAACAATATTTTGAGATTTAAAGATAAATATATTTCTATAAGATAAACCAAATAATATTTAGAGATAAAGATATTTCTAAAAGATAAGCAAATATTATTTTATGATATTAAAGATAAATATCTTTCTTAAATATTATGCTAGGGTTTTAGATTTACCATACTTCTAATACCATAAATACTCCTTCACATATCAATTGGAAAAGACACGAAATACACGAGTACAACACGGCTACATATATACTAGTGTTGATTTTCCAAAATCGTTTTAAAGCAAACCTTTGAGCAAATATTTATGATTTTTAGAGTTTTTTTTTCAAAAGAGTCGTGCATCAATTATTATCAATCGCTTGAGTGAAATACGTTATTGGATAATAGTACATCATTATAAGCTTACAATTCTTTAACGGGAGTCTGTGTCAGTTATATTGTACTTTCATATTAGCGTAAGATAGTATAGAGTATTTAGCGATACTCACCTTGAGTTATAATCATAGTGTTGATTATACGAGTGGGTTGATAATTTTTGTAATCCGTAGAAACGTACTAAATATTATTAATCGAGAAAGTGGACGTAGGTTTCAACGTGTGAAACTGAACCACTTCAAAAATCGTGTGCCTCTCTCCTATCTCTTTACTATTCGTTATTTGGTTACTTGCGCTTACTTTGATTAATTAATTAGTTGATTTTAATTCAGAAGATCAAATAATTAATTACATATCATATAAATCGAAAAAGTGGGGCTACTTTCTTAATACTCAATTCACCCCCCTCTTTCGTATTCGATCAATAGACTCTACAGGTAACCTAAAGATGGGCTCCTTACTCTTTTCATTCCCAAGAGGATGATCACAAGGTTTTTCACTAATCATGTCGATTGTGACAATCAACGGTTCTTCACTCTCTTGGGTGGTTTGGCTAGAACTCGATGGGGTCAACTCTTCTACTCTCTTTTGGAGACACAAAATGGTTGATTTGAGTGAGTTTAAGCTAGAAAAGAAGTATGAGTACATGTTATGTTGGGCTTGGATTACTTCCCTTAACTTGACATCTACTTTTGCTATCACATGATCATTTTGAAAGGATGAGTGTGGTATTGTAGGAGGTGTATTAGTGGGTTGAGTTTGGCGAAATTGTGGGTGAAAGGGGTTTAATGGTGTGAGTCTATTCTCACATCGTTGAGGTACATGCCCTATTCCACCACAAAGTTCACAAGGTGTTGTTAGTGAGCTAAATGGGTTTAAAACTTTTGGGCGATATAAAGTACATTTTGGGGCGGTTTCGTTTGGTTGAACGGGACAGGCTAAGGAAATGGTAGTGTCAACGTCATTTGAAGTTTCCACTCGGCTTTTCTTTCGCTCTCCCCCATTACATTGTAAACCCTCCCCACTTTCTTTTTGTGAATTAATTGATAGGTTTGACATAGTGGTTTGCGGTTTAAACCTACGGTGAAAAGCGATGACGATCTCTTCCCAATCCATTGGTTTTGTGGCATCCTTTAAACGACGGGTGAACCACCATTTAGCTTCTCCCTTTAGTGATAAAGAAAAGAGAGTTTCTCTAATTTGGTTTTGGGTGATTCCCTCCCTCATAAAAGTTTGACACAATTCGCAAAAGGTTTGGATATGGTGTGATGGGTTTTCATTTGGCTTACCGCTAAATTGGTTACCCTCAATGAGAGCAATCAAAGTCATATGGACCCTTAGGATCCCACTAGCAAGTTCAAAAACCCGGTACCTTGGATCTTCCGTTTTTAGCACCATTTTTGTCAACCTACAATGTAACACCCGGAAATGTACCCTATTTTTATAATGAAAATATTTTACGAAATCCTTTCAACATATTTAAGTTTTAATTTAGAATTTTATGTTACGAGTCGAATTTAGAATTTCCGAGTTCGTATTTGGAATTTCCGCGAGATTCCATGAGAATCCCGTCTTAAGGCGAGTTTGACTTTCCTTGACTTTTTCCTTACTCATACTCTAACTCCCTTAACCTAATTTTCATTCAACACAAACTCAAACACAAACTTTTCTTCCTCCTTAAGAAACCTTGCCTCCCTCTTTGAATTCAATCTTTGAATCATCGTAACTCTTTCGTTCTTTGATAGAATTCACGTAAGTTCGTCTCATTCTTCTCCCCTTACCTTCCTCTATCCGTATTGATATTAAAATCATCGTCTTTCTTTCTTTTCAATCTTTCCGTCTTTCTCAAGATGAATTCATTCATCTTTTATGATCTATATGTAGGTGGTGACCTCCAAGATCCCGACAAAGACTATTTTCTAATTGAAGAAGAGCTTGACGATTAGTAAAGACGCTTAAAGGTAACGGTGAAGGGTTACTCGATATCATTTACGTGTTTTATGTGATTTCTAGGATAGAAACCGTGTTTAGATTATGGTTAGTAAACTTATGACTTGTATTATTGTTGATGGATGTTGTTTATTGAGTATTCACATGAGGATTGATGAATTAGAAAGATAGTCGATAATTATCAAACGTCGATTCTTGGTGAAACAAGGCATTTTCGTGCACTAGGGACCTCAGCCGGTCGACCGGCAGCCGGTCAGACCACCGGCTGGGGCACCTGCTGTATATTTTGGCATTTTTACGTGATTTTGAAATGTGAAGTTGGGCTCAGCCGGTCGACCGGCAGCCGGTCAGACCACCGGCTGAGACACCCCCTTCCTTCCTTTGTTTTTCAAAAGACCCTTTGGTCCTAGCCGGTTGACCGGCAGCCGGTCAGCCTGACAGGCTGAGACACACTGAAGTTTGATGTTGGTTTTTGTATGAGGCATTGGCCTGAGCCGGTGGACCGGCAGCCGGTCAGCCTGGCCGGCTGGCACCTGCTGTATGTTGTTTGTGATGGTTGTTTACGGTTTTCATTTATAATATTTCTAATCGTTCGGTTATTGTATAATTTTACGTAGCGACTTATAATATTAATGTTTTGAATATATGATATTTCACTCGCTTGTATCACATGTTTTGTGACGGTTTTTGGTATGTTTCTACTTTGAGTCGGGTTTTACAAATGATACGGTTTGAGCACTATTTTGTCTTGTGCTTTGTATTCTCATTCCCTTGGCTACCTTCCCGTTCGTAAGGTTGGAATGTCGGAACGGAGAGGTATCCTACTGCTTAAATGCATGTGTAGTGGGCATACGACGACGTTGTTGGGAGTTGAACGCTATGCGTTGATCGACCCGGCCGTCAAATGTTGTGTACTTGCGAGTTGGTGTTATTTGCATGTAGCGTACCGCTTGTTATGAGGCTTGAGCTGTTTTTCCGCCTCTTTCGTGAATTGATCTACCGAATTTGGGGTACTCGGCGTCTTTGATTGACCGAGTCTTGGATGCGAAACGTTTATCGCATGTCGAACCGGAAAATGTGATTTCGGGATTCTGGACAGATTTAGACTAGGACCGGGTATTTATATCGTCGTCCTACCGGAGGAAATTAGTCCACATATACGAAATGTGATCGTGTATGCGTTCAGGGAAATGTTTATCTCGTGGATGCCTGTTAATCATACTTGCCATGTACACGGTGCTAGTGCGTTTCATTTACCTTGAGAGATTTCGTCTTGTGTCGTCCGTTTCTTGAATGCGTGCTTTCATGATATTATTCATGGTCATTGCATGATTGGACACCGTCAATGTCTTGGTTCGTGAATGGATGATAATATGTTGGATTTACTGTGATCATCGCATGACTTGACTTGGTTTGTCTGTCGAGTCTCAATCTTATCAATCTTATACCGCTAACGGTGAGATGGAAGCCATAGTGAGCGTATTCGGTTGCCTAAGAGTGTCTTTCCCGAGTCTTGAATAAAATGATGGTTCCGGATTTGATTCCTTTATGATCTTATCATTATATATTGGATTGCCTATCTATTTCTTATCGTATCTCACATGTATATCTATACGTATGCATGTTCTACCTTTGTATCTTCTTTGATGTACGTTTAATGTGATATGGCTGTGAGAACCCGGAGTTACACCCCACTGACTGTGGCGTTCATGTTTTTCATGGATGAACAGGTTGCTTGCTTGGATGACTTTTTGGCTATGATATTTGGGGTTCGGGTGTGAGCTAGCGGCCGTTGTCCCTGGAAGTTTCACCTCTAGCCGATTTTAGCTAGTTTTGCTAAACACTTGTTCTTTGTTAATATTTTGAGAGACACCGTCTCTTTGTTATTTTCCGCACTCAGTTTGTAATATTTTGACACACCTCGTTTTATTTAACTTGCATGTATAAAAGTTTTTAAAACTTCACATTTCCGCTATATATTTCACATGCTTGTTTGTTTTATATTTCCGCATTCGCGAGGGTTGTCACAGTTGGTATCAGAGCTTTATCGCTCCCAACGCACACACGTGAACCCTAACTTAAACTACTTGACCTTAAAATAATAAATGAGAGATTGGGTAGAAGTTAAGGACTTTACTTGGTAGTCTATTTGTTTATGCTAATTGATAGGAGTAACTTAATTTGTTTTTGCTTCTTATGAAGATGGTTAGACCACGTTTAGCTGAGAACGTTATGATGGAAGCTCTTACTCAGGTGCTGAAAAATCAGCAAGATACGGCGTTAGCTAATGCCAACCAAGTTCCCCCTAGAAGGGAAGAAAACCATCAAGGTGGCTACGCATGGGTAGCTGGACAGATAGCTAGAAGTAAGATCGTACCATATGGTGGAGAACCGGATCCTACGGAGCTATCCGATTGGTTCCGTGAGATGGAAAAGCAGTTCGATCTATACCAAGTCCGACAAGAGGACAAAGTTAGGATCTCAAAGCACTTTCTGGTGAGGGAAGCCGACAACTGGTGGGCTATCACAAGTGCCACTGCTGTTCTTGAAGAGGACTTTAACTGGGCTTGCTTTAAAGCTCTTGTGGAGGGTAGATTTTATCCTAAAGAGCTTAAACAGCAAAGGCTTAAAGAGTTCATCGATTTTAAGCAAGGCAACCTATCAGCTCAAGAGTTTACTACGGAGTTTAATAAGCTCGCTCATTTTGCGCCGAGGCTTATCCGTGATGATGAAGACCGTGCATTCTATTACCGTAACAAGTTGAGTGCCGCCCTTCAAAGCAAAGTGAGAAGGAATACCAATTCCTTTGGAGATCTTTATGATGATGCCTTGTGGGCTGAAAATTCAATGAAGACTATTAGAGATGAGGCTCTAATGAATAATCCCTCTCCTTCTTATGCTCCTAGGCCGAATGCTTTTGGGAAGAGGCCGTTTATTCCGTCTTCTTCTAATTCCTATGCTAACAAGAAGAGGTTTAATCCTTTTTCGAATGCAAATGCAAGAAATCCTTCTCCTTTTATTTCTAGAGCTACCTCAAATGTGGCTCATAGGCCTTATACTCCTCAAGCTCAAGCTCTAGGTCGTCAATGTAATCGTTGTAGACAACCGCACCATCCCGGTGTGCCTTTTTCAAACCGACCTTATCTTTGCTACTTTTGTCAAAAGGGTGGTCATCGTTATGAAGATTGCCCCGACCGAAAGTTGCCTCCTCCTCCTAAACCTAAGGGTTCAATATTTGTTATGAGCCGTGCCGAAAGCCAAGTTGATGATCTTACCTACAAGTCTATTCAAGCCAAACTTCTTGAAGGTAAAGGTAAAGATTTCAAGTTTGATAATGAAGGTGTTCTTCGTTTCCATGGTCGTTTATTTGTTCCTAATGCTCTTAATTTGAGGAAGCGAGTTCTTGATGAAGCTCATTTTTCCCCTTATTCTATTCACCCCGGTGGTGATAAGATGTACAGGATTTGAAGCTACAGTTTTGGTGGCCGAATTTGAAGGGTGATGTTGTATCTTATGTTGGAAGATGTCTTACTTGCCAACACGTGAAGATTGAACACAAGAGGCCCGGTGGATTGCTACAACCTTTGGATATTCCGCTATGGAAGTGGGAATCTATTTCTATGGATTTTTTTATGGCTTTGCCGAGGACCGTTGGAGGTAAAGATGTCGTTTGGGTTGTTGTTGATCGTTTGACCAAGTGTGCTAGATTTATTCCGATCAAAGAAACTTGGAGTTTGGACCGTTTAGCGAAAGCTTATGTGGATGAAATTGTTAGATACCATGGTGTTCCTATGGAGATTATATCCGACCGAGATCCGAGGTTTTGTTCGAGATTTTGGAAGGCTTTGCAAGAGGCCATGGGTAGTAAGTTGTTGATGAGTACTGCTTTTCATGCCGCTACGGATGGTCAGACTGAGAGGACTATTCAGACTTTAGAAGAGTTGCTTAGGGCTTGTGCTCTTGACTTTCAGTCTAGTTGGGAAAAGAGCTTACCGTTGGTGGAGTTTTCTTACAACAACAGTTATCATGCATCGATCAAGATGGCTCCATATGAAGCTCTTTATGGAAGGATATGTCGGAGTCCTATATGTTGGAATCAATTGAGTGACAATTGTGATTTAGGCCCCGATGTTCTTGTTGAAACCATTGATAATGTGAAGGTCATTCGTGATAGAATTAAAGCCGCTCAAGACCGTCAAAAGTCTTATGCCGATATCCGAAGAAGGCCTTTAGAATTTGAAGTTGGGGATAAAGTATTCTTGAAAGTATCTCCAATGAAGGGTGTTAAACGGTTTGGAGTTAAGGGTAAATTGAGCCCGAAATACATTGGACCCTTTGATATTGTGAAAAGGATTGGTGCCGTTGCTTATAAGTTGGATTTGCCACCGAATTTGGCTAAGGTTCATGATGTATTCCATGTTTCTCAATTGAGAAAGTATGTTAGTGATCC
Source organism: Heliosperma pusillum (assembly GCA_022085475.1). Taxonomy (NCBI): domain Eukaryota; kingdom Viridiplantae; phylum Streptophyta; class Magnoliopsida; order Caryophyllales; family Caryophyllaceae; genus Heliosperma; species Heliosperma pusillum. Next base: position 13,864 of record JAIUZE010012113.1, on the reverse strand, counting down.
AAGCCATGTCTTTGAAAGGGATTTGCCCGAGCTTGAACCGTATTTATCCTTTGAAGAGAAGCCGATCCGTATCCTAGATCGTAAGGATAGAAAGTTGAGAACTAAAGTAGTTCCTTTGGTAAAAATCTTGTGGAGAAGTGCTAATGTCGAAGAACAGACTTGGGAAACTGAAGCTTCTATGCGTAGTAAATATCCGAGTCTTTTTGAGTAAGGTATTTTTCTTTCCCTCAAGTTTCGAAGGCGAAACTTTTTAAAAGGTGGGGTGATTGTAACACACGGAAATGTACCCTATTTTTATAATGAAAATATTTTACGAAATCCTTTCAGCAAATTTAAGTTTTAATTTAGAATTTTATGTTACGAGTCGAATTTAGAATTTCCGAGTTCGTATTTGGAATTTCCGCGAGATTCCATGAGAATCCCGTCTTAAGGCGAGTTTGACTTTCCTTGACTTTTTCCTTACTCATACTCTAACTCCCTTAACCTAATTTTCATTCAACACGAACTCAAACACAAACTTTTCTTCCTCCTTAAGAAACCTTGCCTCCCTCTTTGAATTCAATCTTTGAATCATCGTAACTCTTTCGTTCTTTGATAGAATTCATGTAAGTTCGTCTCATTCTTCTCCCCTCACCTTCCTCTATCCGTATTGATATTAAAATCATCGTCTTTCTCGCTTTTCAATCTTTCCGTCTTTCTCAAGATGAATTCATTCATATTTTATGATCTATATGTAGGTGGTGACCTCCAAGATCCCGACAAAGACTATTTTCTAATTGAAGAAGAGCTTGACGATTAGTAAAGACGCTTAAAGGTAACGGTGAAGGGTTACTCGATATCATTTACGTGTTTTATGTGATTTCTAGGATGGAAACCGTGTTTAGATTATGGTTAGTAAACTTATGACTTGTATTATTGTTGATGGATGTTGTTTATTGAATATTCACATGAGGGTTGATGAATTTGAATGATAGTCGATAATTATCAAAAGTCAATTCTTGGTGAAACAAGGCATTTTCGTGCACTAGGGACCTCAGGCGGTCGACCGGCAGCCGGTCAGACCACCGGCTGGGGCACCTGCTGTATATTTTGGCATTTTTACGTGATTTTGAAATGTGAAGTTGGGCTCAGCCGGTCGACCGGCAGCCGGTCAGACCACCGACTGAGACACCCCCTTCCTTCCTTTGTTTTTCAAAAGACCCTTTGGTCCCAGCCGGTTGACCGGCAGCCGGTCAGCCTGACCGGCTGGGACACACTGAAGTTTGATGTTGGTTTTTGTATGAGGCATTGGCCTGAGCCGGGGGACCGGCAGCCGGTCAGCCTGACCGGCTGGCACCTGCTGTATGTTGTTTGTGATGGCTGTTTACGGTTTTCATTTATAATATTTCTAATCGTTCGGTTATCGTATAATTTTACGTAGCGACTTATAATATTAATGTTTTGAATATATGAAATTTCACTCGCTTGTATCACATGTTTTGTGACGGTTTTTGGTATGTTTCCACTTTGAGTCAGTTTTTACAAATGATACGGTTTGAGCACTATTTTGTCTTGTGCTTTGTATTCTCATTCTCTTGGCTACCTTCTCGTTCGTAAGGTTGGAATGTCGGAACGGAGAGGTATCCTACTGCTTAATTGCATGTGTAGTGGGCATACGACGACGTTGTTGGGAGTTGAACGCATTGCGTTGATCGACCCGGCCGTCAAATGTTGTGTACTTGCGAGGTGGTGTTATTTGCATGTAGCGTACCGCTTGTTATGTGGCTCGAGCTCTTTTTCAACTCTTTCGTGAATGTTTGCTACCGAATTTGGGGTACTCGGCGTCATATGATTGACCGAGTCTTGGATGCGAAACGTTTATCGCATGTCGAACTGGAAAATGTGATTCCGGGATTTTGGCCAGATTTAGACTAGGACCGTATTATTATCGTCGTCCTACCGGAGGAAATTAGTGAACATATACGAAATGTGATCGTGTATGCGTTCAGGGAAATATTTATCCCGTGGATGCCTGTTAATCATACTTGCAATATACACGGTGCTAGTGCTTTTCATTTACCGTGAGAGATGTCGTCTTGTATCGTCGTTCTTGAATGCGTGATTTCATGATATTATTCATGGTCATTGCATGATTGGACACCGTCAATGTCTTGGTTCGTGAATGGATGATAATATGTTGGATTTACTGTGACCATCGCATGACTTGACTTGGTTTGTCTGTCGAGTCTCAATCTTATCAATCTTATACCGCTAACGGTGAGATGCAAGCCCTAGTGAGCGTATTCGGTTGCCTAAGAGTGTCTTTCTTGAGTCTTGAATAACATGATGGTTCCGGATTTGATTCCTTTATGATCTTATCATTATATATTGGATTGCCTATCTATTTCTTATCGTATCTCACATGTATATCTATACGTATGCATGCTCTACCTTTGTATCTTCTTTGATGTACGTTTAATGTGATATGGCTGGGAGAACCCGGAGTTACTCCCCACTGACTGTGGCGTTCATGTTTTTCATGGATGAACAGGTTGCTTGCTTGGATGACTTTTTGGCTATGATATTTGGGGTTCGGGTGTGAGCTAGCGGGCGTTGTCCCTGGAAGTTTCACCTCTAGACGATTTTAGCTAGTTTTGCTAAACACTTGTTCTTTGTTAACATTTTGAGAGACACCGTCTCTTTGTTATTTTCCGCTCTCAGTTTGTAATATTTTGACACACCTCGTTTTATTTAACTTGCATGTATAAAAGTTTTTAAAACATCACATTTCCGCTATATATTTCACATGCTTGTTTGTTTTATATTTCCGCATTCGCGAGGGTTGTCACATACAAGAAAAACACAAAAAGGAAAGTTAGTGACGATTAAAGGTACGGTTGCACCTAAAATTGGTAGAATTTTAAACAAAAATCAGCAATACATAGATAAACAAAACCGTGCTCCCCGGCAACGGCGCCAAAATTTGATCGGTTATGTCGCGGTCCCGATACAAAAATAATTACCCACACTCAGGCTAACAACATAAGGAATGTAATTAGGGAAGTAGGGTGTCGATCCTCAGGGAGTACGTATTAACTATGAATTGTTATGGAGTGATTTTCATTTAAGTTCGAGTCATTTGAGGTGGTTGTCTAGACTACTAACATGAAATAAAAAGACAAGTATGTAAATGACAATAGTAAAATGACAAGTATGTAAATGACGATATTAAAATGACAAGTATGTAAATTGCAATAAAATAAATCTAATCTAATTGACGATAATTAAAATGACAATATTGAAAAGCTATCTAACTAAACTAATAAAATGACAATAAAGTAAACTATCTAAGAACGATAATAAAATGACGGTAAAGTAAACTAACTAAACAACAATAAAATAAACTATCTAAAACGGTAAAATAAACTATCTAATCAAATTGATATAGTGAAAGAGAAATTCATGTAAAACGATTTAAAAGCTTAATTAATACCAACATTAGAATTACTACGATTGTCTAAGCCTTGTAGCGGTATATTCCTCTCGGATTCGTACCGAATTTTTAATGGGTCCTAACGTCCTCTCAGCATGATTAGGTCACTAAACCCCTATTGGTAGTCCTAATTCCCATCCCAACTCTCGTTTCTAAGACGGAAATTGACTAATACAAACAATTGTTCATGGCCAGTTAACAAAGTTATAGAATTTGACACAACCAAAGGAAGAAACAAACTAGGTGGTTCTATTGGTATCGACTCTTTTTTTAATTCATTTTACTAGTAAATCATTTCAATATTACAATTCTAATTATTGTATTTACACAATGATAATCTTACAATGTTATATCTAATTTATGTGATTAAGTAAATTAATAGGAAAAAGATGTAGGAAATTAAACTATGAAATAGAAGTACAACAATGATTATGGTGATTATATTAATAATGATTCTAATGGTGAATTTCATAATTATATGATTAGGTAAAATACAATATGATATTTTAAACAATATTTTGGTTTTGACTAGATTACTTGTAGATGAATTTCCTAACAACAATAGTATGAGAACAATACTAATTAGATTAAAATTCATGATGAAGATTGCATAAGTAAAGGATAGAGAATTACCGAGATTGGAATGCAAATTATGTAAGAACGAAAATAATGAACAAATATCCAACCCAATGAAATTGCAAACACTTATTGAAACACTAGAGAAGTACTAGGAAATTGCTGTAAAAACTAGTCTAGAACTGCATAAACTATGAACTAAAAACTTGTATAAAAGAAAGATGTAATGCTAGGTTGTGAGTTGTGTGAATTGTATTCTAAGTTGTGTAGATTATGTAAGTAAGTATATTAATTGTGTGAGATGAACCTTGGCTTTTATAGGGCTGCATGGCTGCTGCATTTCGTCCAAATTCATACCCTAGACAAAGCCTTTAATAACTCCATTTAAGCTTGGTAGAAGAAGAGCCAAGAGACGTTCACCCGCAAACATACCCGATCGGGTATGTGGTAATCCGATCGGGTATGTAACCCAGATGGATTTTTCCGTCTCTTCCAATCTCGTCTTTGGGCATGGAATCATATGCCTTGGTCTTGGTCAATGAAACACGTAATTGGGCTTGGGCTAGTCCTCCTTTGACTTGGGTTGATGTTTTCTTTTGAGAAACAAGGCCAAAGTCCAAGATAAGTCCACTCGAGGAAGGATGTAGCGGAATCATAGTCAAATCGTGAAATGGCTATCATCGGTTCCTTGAAAACTTGTATTCTAGTGCCTTTGCTCCATAAAGTAAGAAAATATAGCAAAGCCGCTTCATTTCCTATAAAATGAGTCAAAACACGCAAAACAACTAGAATAGCAATATTAGCTCATTAATCACTTAACAAAGTGCATAAATCGTATAGAAATCGAGCTAAAACGAGGGATAAATTAGTACAAAATATCACTTATCATCACCTCCGGGGTGAATAGAATAGGGAGAAAGGTGACCCTCATCAAGGATCTTCTTCCTCAAATCAAGAGCACTCGGCACAAACAATCTTCCACGAAATCGGAGAACACCTTGATCATCAACTTGGAAATCTTTGGCTTTTCCTCCTTGAATATTGGCTTGGATAGATTTGTAAGTAGCATCTTCAATCTTGTTCTCACAAATCTCTCGAAGAATCTCGGGCTCGGCAGTCATGGCACCAATATAATTAAAACCATTTGCCACAAACTCCAACTTCAGCTTTCATAATTCGAAACAGAGAGCATCACACATCACTCGGATAACATTCAAAGAACCAACAGGCTTTCTACTAAGACCATCGGCCACCACATTGGCCTTACCTTCATGATATATCAACTCAAAATCGTAGTCATTCACCAATTCCAACCATCTCTTTTGTCTCATATTCAACTCCTTTTGAGTAAATATATACTTCAAACTCTTGTGATTGGTGTAGATGTGACAATGAACACCAATAAGATAGTGTCTCCACACCTTCAATGCATGGACAATGGCAGCTAACTCAAGGTCATTAGCAGGGTAGTTCACATCATGAACTCTCAACTGTCTCAAGGCATAAGCAACGACCTTCCGATTCTGCATAAGAACACAACCCAAACCCAACTTGGAAGCATCACAATAGACATCAAAGTTTACACCATCTTCAGGTAAAGTTAACACTGGAGCGGTAGTCAACCATTTCTTCACTTTTTGAAAAGTGGCCTATGGAATGTGGGTGTCTCGGGTTCTTGAGTCAAAGGGGGTTGTTGATCCGGCTAGTTATGGATTCAATTTAAAAGATGATATGAATGATACATACTTGAAATTTATGAAGATGGTAGTCGTTGGTCCGGAAATGGTTTTTCAATCTAAAGTGGGTTCGGTTGATGTTAAACCGAATATTGTTGATTTTTCTGTTCTTGAATCAAAATTGGACTTGTTTATGGGGAATTTTACGGAGCGCCTTGATGCACAATAAAAGAAAAATGATGAGGTGGTTGATAAGGTGCTGAAAACCGTGGCATTCGGGAGTCCAAGCTCAAACCGTGACCATGGTGGGTCGGTTGTGAGTAGTGACTTGAGGGATTGGATGACGGAGGTTGATGGTTGCCTTGCTAAAATTGAGAGGAATGTGGTCGATGTTAGACAAGAACTATTTAGGCAACGAGATCAGATGCAATTCTTGGTTAGCCAGGGAGGTGCATTGGTGAAGAGTGGTGCGGAAATGCAAGATGGAATGCACAATGTGACGGAGGCCTTATCCATGAAGGTTCGGAACTTTGATTCATGCCTCGCCACACAAGCTAATCAAGTGAAGAAGTGCTTTCATCGCCTTGACACCATTGAGTACCGTACCCGACCCGGCTATATCGACCCCATTATCCCTCGTCAACCCAATATGCCTTGATTTTTATCGTCTTGATTTGTTTGTCCTTAAACTACTTATCCTATTGTCCATTCGGCCCATTTTGGCTTACTTTCTATTCGGCCCATTGGCACTTAACTCTCTTATTTATAATTTGTATTTTAATTGACATTTAATACTTGATTTTGCTTGCTAAAAATCGTTAAGTATTGCGTATTTTGCATATCTATTTCTTGCCTTGGAGTATGTTATTCTAGTTATTTTATATCTCTGTTCTTTTCTTTTAAATGATGCCAATAGGGGGAGGAAATGATATGATTGGAGTCTTTGCTTAGGCTTGCTCCTTGTCAAGACCCGTTATCTCTTAATGTCTTTCAAGTTATAACTTTGGCTAGGTTTTTATGTTCTTGCGATCAACGTTACTATAACTTTAGTAGTATTTTGTTGAGGGGGAACTATACTTAGTCACAATCATAAGAGAAATCATAAGAGACTTGTCATCATCAAAAAGGGGGAATTTGTTGGACCTATTTTATAGTTTTGACAATGACAAGTATTTACTAATTTGTTGTAATCGTTTCACTTCATTAGATCGTCAATATAGCGTCGTTATTATCGCCATATAAAGTGTCTTAAAATATTGTCAAAACCAAATAAACATGTCTATCCTAATTTCTATTATTAACATCATCTTAGATTTAAACATCGCCATGAGTGAGTAGTCGTTTTCCTAGGGTATAGGATAGCCATGTAGGTTGATTAAAAGATGATAATTGGACAAAAGAAATTGTGCTTTTAAAACATTGTGTCTATGCATATTTGGATTATAACGATAGTTAACGATTCTTGATCAAAATCATTGACTAGAATGGAATTCTTTTCCAAGGTAGAAATACGTGAATTGAATAGACAAAGCATGACATGGTAGATGAAGACCTAGTAAATTGCCTAAAAGCCTGCTAGACCATCTGATCTATGATTGTAATGAACACATCATTCTTACGAACTCACAATGAATTATTTGCATGTTCCAAATCCAATTTCATCAATATGTTAATCTACATGTGTGAACCTACTTCCCTAGATTCTATCCATCACTTGCTTTATTGTTTTCGTTTTGATTTATTTTTATTCTGTTTTCATTTATGCTTTTTATTAGATTATAGATCAAAAACCCAAAACCCAGATACTCGTTAGATAAGACCCAATTGCAAGACATTTCACATTCTATAGGAAACACCATCTCCCTGAGGATCGACCCCTACTTCCCTAATTACATTAATTTGTTATTAGCCTAGTCTGGGTAATTATCTTTGACCAGGGCTTGCGACAGGCCCGATCAAATTTTGGCACCGTTGCCGGGGAGCACGGTTTAGTTTTCCTTTTTCTTGTGATTTTTATTGCAATTAGTTTTATCTAGTCTTTAGGAACCCAAATTCCTTAAGACCTCTCTTGATTTTTCATCTTAGCTTTTCAATCTTATGCCCAGATCTTCTAGACTAGGGACCCCTATCTCTTTAGACCCCGATCTAGAAAGGACTCTGCGTAGGAGACGAAAGCTATTCAACGAAACTTCAAAAGCTTCTGATACTTTATGTTTAGACCGTATTCGTGAGAATTACTCGGATATTTTTTCTAATCTTGAAGGAGAAGAAGATCCATTCTTATCTCTATTCTCAAAAACCAATCAACTTTCAAACAACACTCCATCTTCATCTTCACAAAAGAAAATGGTTCGACTTTCAGACCATTCCAAACCAACTCCAGATACACTTTCAAGGGGTATTGCTACACCCCAAATCACAGCCCAAAACTTTGAAATCAAACCTGCCTTCATCAGTTTAATAGAAAGAAGTCAATTTGGTGGCAATGCCACAGAAGATCCCAACCTTCATATTCAAAACTTCTGTGACTATTGCTCCACAATTAGACAAACTGGAGTATCCGAAGAGCAGATTAGGGAAATGCTCTTTCCCTTCTCTTTAACAGGAAAGGCTAAACTTTGGATCAATAGCCTTAACCGAGTTGTCTTAGGAATAGCCCACTGGGATAGTCTAGCTCTTGCTTTCTATCAAAAGTGTTGGAGCCAGTGTCCTCCACAGTTAGTGCAATAACATAAATAAATCTCTATAGGTTCACAGGGTATACTTTGTATTGTAATCAGTTTATTAACGTTTATCGATAACAGTTGGCTTGCTAGATAAGTTTGACGTTATTGTCATACAGATGGCGGTGATCAACTGGTCCCTAAAAGTCACACCTAAAGGATGTGATTGAGAGATGTGATTATTTGAGAAAATAATCATATTGATGCCTTATTAAATGACTAAAAGGTTAGTCAGTGTTTTTGACTAAAAGGTCAGTCAATGTGATGATGATATAATTATTTAATAACGATTAAATGATGTTAGCTAAGACGAATTAACTGTACTTCGTAATTAAATATAAAATGTTATATTTAGTTGTAGTATATAATGTGAGCTTAATTGAATTAAAATGTTAATTCGTAATTAAACATAAACCGTTATATTTAATTAGCAGGATTATAAATATACCGATATTTATAATTAAAGTATATATTATACAATTGTCATAATAATTGTTATGTTAATATATCCACTGCAAAATGTTGTAGTGGACCTTATTAATGTATGACAACATATTAGACAAATATAATATGTATAACATTATATTAAATGGAAGCTAATATAACCGAAAAAGAGTTCAAATACTCTTTGGATTTTCGGTCAAAATGGTAACAAAATAAGAGAAAAATATCCCTTATTTTTCTCCTATTTTGTGCCGTGTGAGAGGGTGTATATGTGAGGAGTTTTGCTCATTCTAACTCTCTAATTGAATTTATCATTAATTAACATCACAAAAAAAGATACAGACTCTTTTTCTCTTTAATTTTCTAGCAAATACAAGGGCATTTCTCGATCAATCTTGGGTGAGACGATTAGGAGGATATCTGCTTTGATATCTGTTCTTAGGCCGAATTTACGAGGACTAAAGGTTATTCCTAATCCCTTTGTTTATTATGCAATTTCGTTTATGACCCGTTAATCATATAAATCATAATTTCATTATAATCCTGTAAGATTAAAGGGATGTATACGGATATATTCTCACAAGTCGTATCAGAGCCTTAGGGCTATGAAATTATTTTATGTGATTTTCATAAATATTAAATTGTATGATTATTGAAAGAAAAAAAAAATTCGAAATTTTTTTTTAAAAATCAAACTCACGGTTTTTTTTATTTTTTGCCGTGATGAATTTTTTGGGTTCCATTAAAGATTCATTCATATTATTGTTTTAATCTGTTAAAGATGATAATATATGAATTTGTTGATATTTTAATTTAATAAGGATTAAATTAGAATGTAAATGGAATTGTATTGGATGTTAATGAACATCAATTTTTGTGCTATATATTTTCGGTATAAATTGTTTTAGATGTTCATATTAAAAGGTTAATTTGAATCATCTATTTGTATCAATGTTTAATAACGATTAGGCATTGTTTTGTTTGCACCGATCTAGTTAATATAAGCATAATCGTCTTAAAACCGTTCAAATTTTTGATGCTGCTACTGTACAAAATAAAATAAAAAAAAATTTCTTCTGTTTTTTTTATTGCTGTTAGCAGCAGGTATTTTTTTTATTTTTTAATGTTTTTTTTTTCGGTTTTTGCTTAAACCGTGAGAAAAGGAAAAAAAATTTTGGGACTGGTACTGTTCACGTGAACAGTGAACAGTAAGAAAAAAAAAATTCCTGTTTGTTTTTTTTTTTTGGGCATTATAAAGATAATGTTTGTTTGTTATTGTGAAAAGGTTCACAATAATGATACCCGATTATTTTAAAAAGGTTTAAAATAAAAATGGATTATGAAAGATTAAAATTGTTGGGGGCAATTAAGGAATTGTCACATAAATTTGATCGTATAAAATGGTGGTTTGGATAATTAGTCAACATAATTAATGAATTATGTTTTGTATAATTAATTTATTTAGTTGATGCAATTTTATTTATGTTGAATGAATGAATGAATTTATTTACGTATTTTTATAGTGGTTTAAAAATGTAATACCTAGTGTGGACTTAGTTAATCATGTTTTCGTAATGATGGAAACATGGTTTGGATGTATTTATGAGATCTCGAATCTCCTTTTATTTCTTTTAATTATGTTTTTGGATTAGAATGTAAATAGGTTTATTTTGTAATTTTGAAAATGTAATTTAAGAAGACTAAAGATGGAGATCGGATGCTCACTCCCGCTACATGGACCAAGATGAGACAAAGTCAAGCTTCTCGGGTCCATTAGGATGGATTCCAAACTTGTATTTACTGTTCATTTTGGTAGATAGGCCACACTAGGACCGTTGTAATAGTTTACGTATTTTTCCATTCTTTTGCTTTTCTTTCACATGTTAAATTATTGCATCATATTCCGCCTAAACCAAACCACCTAAATTGCATGAAAAATGATTCATATAGTTTGAATTTTCATCATAGACATACAGATGTCACTCGTTCATAAGGCCATCACCTTAGTCTAAATCATTCACGAAATGCTAGAATTTGTTCACTTAAAATGAATTAAATTTAAGATGATGGGATCTTCCTCTAAAATGAAAATTGAGATTAGTCTTTATAGGAAAAACTACTATGAACCCCTTCTTCGTCGGAAGTCATAATATGACCCATTCTACGTTGGGTAAGTAGTGAGTGTTGACCTATTTTATCTCAACATTATAGTACGAGTAATATCTCGGGATTATAATGGACTATAAGATAGAATTTACAGAAATTTATCGACCGAGAATTCTAAAGGTAGAATTAGCCAAAAGGTTGGCTTATCAATTTACAGAAATTGAGTCTTGGGATCATTTATATAATTCTTGAGGGAGGTCAATTGTATAAATGCATGAGTCATCGCATTAAACAGTTTTTGCATTAAGACTTAATTTTAAAACGATGAATTCTTATTATATTTTTTCTTCTTTTCACAATTTCTTGAATCCGTTATATATAGATATAACTACTAAATAACAAATGGCTGGAAGTGCAGATGACCCAATTCCAAGTGCCACGCTCGGACGTGAATCCTGGCTTAAGATCTTTATGGACAACTTGAATCAGTCCACGTGACTGAAGAATGATGGGTCCAACTTTGCAGATTGGGAGGCGGCATTACGGAATGCTGCCATTGCTGACGGTAAGCTCAAGTACTTGACTGAGCCACTACCGACTAACCCAGGCCCCAATGAAGGAGCCAATGAATCACTTGTTTATAGTGATTTCGTTATGGAGGCGGGTGCGATAAAGAACGTACTCATCTTTTCAATGGAATCCAATTTGCAGAGGCGATTCATAGCCCAGGGTGCAAACAAGATTTTCACCACTCTTTTTAACGAGTTCTGGAAAGCTCCGAGGATCGTTAGCTATGAGTATACCTGTCGCTTCTTTGAAGCAAAACTCCATAAGGGCCAAGCGGTTAGCCCACACATTCTTGCTATGATCGAGAATGTCGAGAAGCTGGAGGCTCTTGGTTGCAAAATCGATGAGAAGATCATTATTTATCGAGTGCTTCATTCACTTCATGATGGTTTTACTCTTTTCAGGGCAAATTACTATATGAATGATATGAAGAAAAGTCTTCATCAGCTCCACTCACTTCTCGTACAGACCGAGAGTGATCAGAAATTGAGTGGGAGCTTGAAGCAAGACGTTCTCATGATTGGCAACAAGGGTAAAGGTAAGGGCAAGGCTCAGGCTGACCTAGCTGTAGGGAAGCCGAAGTTCAAAAAGCCAGGAAAGGTCAAGAGTGGGCCTGGTGAGACTAGCGGTAGCTCACAAGGCAAGACAAAGAGCAAGGAAAATATGGAGTGCCACCATTGCCACAAGACTGGGCATTGGAGGCGGAACTGTCCCGTGTATGCTGAAGACGTAAAATCAGGCCGCGTCACTCCTGTTGGTACGTCATCTTTTATTCATATGATTGAGATTAACCATGCAAGTTTCGGAACTTGGGTACTAGATACTGGTTGTGGTTCTCATCTGTGTAATCATTTGCAGGGCCTAAGAAGCATCACAACTCTCGCAAAGGGTGATGTGGACCTGCGAGTGGGGAATGGAGCTAGAGTTGCTGCCGTTTCAGTGGGAACATATGTAATCCAACTCCCTAGTGGTTTTGAGTTATTGCTGAATAATTGTTACTATGTACCCAGTTTGTCGAAAAACATTATTTCTGTTTCCGTACTTGATAAGGACGGTTTTTCGTTTTTAATAAAGGATAATAGCTGTATTTTCTCTTTAAACGATATGATTTATGGTAAAGCTGTTTCCATGAATGGAATATATGTTTTAGATCAAACCACAGATATAATGCATGTGAGTAATAAGAAAGCAAAGGTTGGTGACAAAGATCAAACCTATCTATGGCATTGCCGTATGGGACACATAAATGAAAAACGCATGAAAAAGCTCATTGATAATGGGACTATCTCCCCATTTGACTATGAATCTTTTGGCACGTGTGAATCATGTCTCATAGGCAAAATGACTCGAATTTCCTTCAAAGGTGTTGGAATGCGCGCTGCTGACCTATTAGGACTCATACATACTGATGTGTGTGGACCTATGTCAATCAACGCTAGAGATGGCTATAGAGGTATTTTATCACTTTCACGGACGATTTGAGTAGATATGGTTATGTCTACTTAATGAAGCATAAAAGTGAGTCCTTTGACAAGTTCAAGGAATTCCAGAATAAGGTTGAAAACCAACTGGATAGGAAGATTAAAGCACTAAGTTCATATCGTGGTGGCGAATATCTTTCGAATGAGTTTGATCAACACCTTAAAGACTGTGGTGTAGTACTACAGTTAACTCCACCTGGAACACCACAATTGAATGGTGTGTCCGAACGGAGAAATTGAACATTACTTGATATGGTTCGATCCATGATGAGTCTCACGGTTGTACCTAATTCATTGTGGGGTTATGCTCTTTTGTCAGCTGCTCCAATACTTAACCGAAGTCCGTCTAAAGCTGTAGACAAGACTCCATATGAATTATGGAAGGGAACGGTCCCTAACTTGTCCTTTATTCGGGTTTGGCGCTGCGAGGCTTATCTCAAGTGGAGACCTGACGATAAGCTCGGCCCACGATCGGTCAAGACATACTTTATTGGTTATCCAAAAGGGATGTTTGGTCATTACTTTTACTCGCCTACTGAACATCGAGTTTTTGTTGCGGCTAGTGCGACGTTCTTAGAGAAAGAGTTTCTCGAAGAATTCAAGTAATAGAACCTTCGATCTGTCGGAGATTCAAGAACCAACAACCGAGCAACCAATGGAGGAAGAGGTTCCTTCAACTTCTGCTACGGTTAACATCCCTATGGAACCTAGGAGGTCGGGTAGAGTCTCCATTCCTCCAGACAGATACATTGGTATGGTCGAGGAGAATGAGAGAGATAATGTTTTACTCCTAGAGAGTAACGAACCCGCAACCTATAA
>JAIUZE010012112.1:0-11995 GCA_022085475.1 Heliosperma pusillum | reverse complement strand
ATCTTCGTGCCGATTCATCGTAATCTTCCTATCCCTAAGAGTTCGATTTGTTTCGTTTTTGCGTGTTTTGTATAAATTTTGTTATCGTGATTTGTGAACTTGATGTTCGAGTCGCTCTATGTACGTGTAATGTCTTGTTATTTGATTTTATCTTTGAGAAAACCTTCAAATTTCCATATTATATTTCTAATTTAACGTTTCAAAGAAGTCTAAAGATGGTTTGTGTACCCTCTTTTTGGAGAAAATGGATTTCTTTTGCTTTAATATTTGGATTTTGCGTTTGGTTGGATGTTTGTACTTGTTATTGGAGACGTCTGATAACTAGTCCTGCACTTACTAACGTTGTATTGAATTTCAATTTCCCTATTTCGACATTGCTTTGATTTGGATAATTAGAGTTCTCGTTCGCGACGAGCATTCTTGTGATCCGTAAGTAAGTTTCGCACTTATGAAAAATTTCCTTAAACCGTTTCGAGAATAACATCATTTCATAAATGTTTTCCCTTGTAAAAGCTTTCGTGTTGATTTTGTAAACCGATTCTTGTCCTTGATACTTTTGTTTTCTACTCTCAAGTTTCGAGGACGAAACTTTTTAAAAGGTGGGGTGATTGTAACACCCGCAAATGTACCCTATTTTTTATAGTGAAAATATTTTACGGTTACTTTTCAGCGAAATTTAGTTTTAATCGTAAATTTAATTTTCCGAGTCGAATTTAGAATTTCCGAGTTCGTATTTGGAATTTCCGCGAGATTCCATGAGAATCCCGTCTTAAGGCGAGTTTGACTTTTGTTGACTTTTTCCCATAAATAGCTCATACTCCCTTAATCTATTTCATTCAACACAAACCAAAACCCTTACTTCTTCCTTAAGCAAATATCAAAAACCCTTGCCTCCAATTTTGATCCATCTTTGAATCACCGTATCTCCTTCGTTTCTTATTGGAATTCACGTAAGTTCGTCTTATTCTTCCCCTCTTAGCTTCCTCTATCCGTATTGGTAATAAAATTACCGTTTTTCTCGCTTTTTAAATTATCCGTCTTTCTCAAGGTGAATGATATTCATCTTTTATTATCTAATTGTATGTAGGTGGAGACTAGGAAGGTTGAGAATCGATTAAAGACGCGTAAAGGTAACGGTGAAGGGTTACTCGATATCATTTACGTGTTTTACATGCTTTATATGCTAGAATTCGTATTTAGAATACGCTTAGAAAGCTTAGGATTCATGTTATGGATGATGATTGTTGTTATTTGATGATTGTTGATGATGAATATTGATTGTTGATAGTTATTAGAAATGAATTATGAGAATTGGAAATAATAGGATTGAAATTTTGTTGAAGGCTCACGGGTGAATTGGTAACACATGTCACGGTCGTGAAATACAAATCACGGTCGTGACTTGTGCAGTTTCACTGCACTGACCACTTTTCGTAAAATGATCATATCTCCTTCGTTACTTGCTTGTTTTGGACTTGTGACCTATCGTTGGAACCGTAAGAGGAGAAGCTATCGCCTCGACTTGGAATTTCTGCATTTTCATATCTAGAACTCTAGTTATGACAGTTTGAAGTGGACCCTTGTTTTAATTAGTTTCCAAACTTTTTGTTTTGGAAAGTTATCTATGTTTTTTATTCATCATGCTTCATAAACTTGTTCTAATGCTTATGTATCATGTATTGACTCATGTTTATCATATTTAAACTTATATGATTCCCTATTCTCATGTTTTGCGACGGTTTTTGGTATGTTCCCACTTTGAGTCGGTTTTACAAATGATACGGTTGAGCACTATTTTGTCTTGTGCTTGTTACTCTCATTCCCTTGGCTACCTTCCCGTTGTAAGGTGGAATGTCGGAACAGAGAGGTATCCTACTACTTAAAGGAAGTGTTAGTGGGGGCGCCATACGACGAAGTGTGGGAGTTGAAAAGCAATGCTGTTGATCGACACGGCGTTCAAATGTGGGTACTTGCGAGGTGGTGTTATTTGCATGTAGCGTACCGCTTGTTATGAGGCTTGAGCTCTTTTCTGCCTCTTTCGTGAATTGATCTACCAAATTTGGGGTACTCAGCGTTTTATTTGTAAGACCGAGTCCTGGATGCGAAACATTTATCGCATGTCGAATCGGAAAATGTGATTCCAAGAATCTGGCCAGGTTTAGATTAGGAGCTGTTTAATTATCGTTCCTACCAGGACGAAATTAGTCTACATATACGAAATGTAGCATCGTGTATGAGTTCAGGGAAATGTGATCTCGTGGATGCCTTTTAATCATACTTGCCATGTACACGATGCTAGTTCGTTTCATTTACCGTGAGAGATGTCGTCTTTGTGTCGTCGTTCTTGAATGCGTGATTTCATGATATTATTCATGGTCATTGCATGATTGGGCACCGTCTATGTATTGGGTTATTTGAATGGATGATAACATGATGGATGTATTCATGGTAATCGCATGACTTGGCATGGTTTGTTTGTCGAGTCTCAATCTTATCAAACTTATACCGCTAACGGTGAGATGCAAGCCCTAGTGAGCGTATTCGGTTGCCTAAGAGTGTCTTCCCCGAGTCTTTGAATAACATGATGGATTCAGATTTGTATTCCATATGCTCTTATCATTATTTATCGAATTGCCTATTTATTCTTATCGTACCTCACATGTATATTCATATATGCATGATTTTACTTTTGTATTTCCTTCTATGTACGTTTAATGTGATATGGCTGGGAGAACCCGGAGTTACTCCCCACTGATTGTGGCGTTCATGTTTTTCATGAATGAATAGGTTACTTGCATGGATGGCTTTTTGCTTATGCTATTTTGGGTTCGGGTGTGAGCTAGCGGGCGTTGTCCCTGGAAGATTAACCTCTAGTCGTTAATTAGCTAGTTTGCTAAACACTTGTTTTTTGTTAACATTTTGAGAGACTCCGTCTCTTTGTTATATTCCGTACTTAGTTAGTAATATTTTGACACTCCTCGTTTTATCTATCTTGCATGTATAAAAGTTTTTAAAATACCGTATTTCCGCAGTTTACTTCACATGCTTGTATGTTTTATATTTCCGCATTCGCGAGGGTTGTCACAAGTTCTGTATGGTTTCTTTTTATTACAAGTTGTTATAAATTCTTAACCAATTCTTTTGCCAGCTTGTATGATCTTCTTCTAAGGGCATTGACATGTTCCACTCTTAATTGAATGATATTTTCCTTATTGAAGGGGGTAGTGTTGTGTGACCCCATACTTTGTTTTTAAGCTTGAACATGCGTCGTGCAGGACATTAAACCAGCGCTTACGGGACGCAACCCGGTTTTAATGTTTTAATGTGTGCATTTGATTTTGAATAAATTAGTTTGAGTCCACCAATTGATGCTAAATGGATGATAATGAGAGCGCATTTGCAAGCTAAGTTTGGATGCTTTTTGTTTTGCTCGGTAATTTCTATACCCTCCCTTTTTTCGTTTTCTCCCACATCCCTTATTTTGTCATTGAGGACAATGTCATGTTCAAGTGCGGGGGAAGGGTTTTAGCTCATTGTGGTGGTCTATAGTTGCATTTTAGTTACATTTCGTGATGTCGTTGCATTTTAGTAATAAACATGGTGGAATTACCTCACTTTTTCATGAATTTAGTTGATATTTTCTAGTTTAGAAATGTAATTCACATATTTGAATTAGGAATTTTAACACTTGCATGGTTGATACTTTTTCCCTTTTTGACAAGTTGAGTTCAACTTTGAGTTCACCTTGGACCCCTAGTATTGTGAACATGCCTTTGATGGTCATGATTGTCACAAAAATGTAGTTTGATCAACATATCCTTCATTATTCCCAAAAACAAACAAAAAAAATCAATCACAAACAAAAAAATCAATATGAAAACAAAATCACAAATAAAATGGATTTCTCATGTTTCGAGGCGGGTATGAAAAGCTATGTTTCCAAGAGCAATGTTATTTCTGCTCTATGGTTAAAAAAGTTGTGTTCAAGTGCAAAACAAAATGTCTATCAAGTTAAAATTCATTTTTTTACATGTTGGCATCTCATGCTTGTTTTCACGTTTGCTAAGGACTGAGTCCCGTGGTAAGCTAAAGGATGACAAGTATGGATCTCAATTCGTTGATTTCACCAAGGGTTTGGATCCAAAGGACCGAGTCCAGAGGTGGAACAAAGGTTGATTTTAGTGGAGTGAGATTGCATTCACACATCTACCAAATCAATGGAGTTCCTAACGTTTCCAAGTGAAATCAAATGTTTCAAATACCCAAAGTGAAGTATATTGTGCTCAAAAGAACAAATCTACCCAAATAAATTTCTCCATGTTAATTGATCGATGTTTGAGTGATGGTTGTGGCGGGTTTTAATGTTTACTAACCCATTAGGCTTGACAAGGAACTCTTTGTTGAACTTGATTCTTTGTAGATTTGGCTTAATGTCCCATGCGTTTGTTACGGTTTCCTAAATTTTTAATTTGAACTTGCATTTCTCTATTAGAATTTGTTAACTTTTGATTGAAAGTGTGAGAGTTTTCTTAGTCTAGTTGAACTCACTCGAGGGCGAGTAAGAACTAAGTGTGGGGGAATTTGATTTGACGGTTTTATACCGTCTTTACCAACCCAATTATTAGCTACTTTAGCCTTGATATATGTTATTTATAGTCACTTTAGCTCATTAATGCATTTTGGTAGTAGTAGCATTGTTTGGACGTGTTTCTACGCAATTTTGGTTTAATGTGTAGGTGTCATGTTTGAGAATCGCATTCCGAGTGTGGGAAGTGACTTTGGACATTTTTACACTTATTCCTTGGACTAAATTCATGCCAAATAATGGGTTAATAAAAGTTAAAAGCTTGTGGATTAAAGATAAGTCAAGGCCCAAAGCTCAAGTTTGTACAAGTCAAAGCCCAAAATAATGAGTCAAAGTATGGAAGTAAGGAAAAAAAAGGTAGCCTCGTTGCGCGGCTAGCCTTGTGGCGCGGCAAAAAGGGCTGTTTAAAAAGCCGCGTGGAGAGGCTAGACTCGTGCCATGGCTCAACATTGGATTCCGGCGGTTACTCTAATTCTCCATTATTTCGACAATTATGTTCAAACATTATGAGACTTTATGAAGATGTCTTTTTGAGACCTATATAAGAACATGATTGTTGATAATTTTAGACACACTTCATCCACCTTTAAATCATTAGAAACATCAAAGCAAGTTCTAGTTTATAGTTTGTTTAGTTTTTATATGGAAGGCTAACTTTTTCATCTTGGGTCAAGCAATTAAAGCAAATGAACTAGTATTTTGTAAGACTCTTTTATTCTTTGTTATTATCTCTTAAATATTGATTTTAATTCTCAATTCGTTGTTAAGATTATTGATAGTTCTCGCTAGTTTGATCACGTAGTTTGTCTTATCTCTAATCTATTGCTAGTTTAGGAATTTGAATCTTTTGTTTACTTGCCTAGACATTGGTAGCAACTATAGCTCATCAATTTGTATGCTTTTCATCGTTGTTGGATTGTAGGAGAATATTTATCATATGAATTAAAGTGTAGAACCGCTTGTGTATGCATTTGTTCATCTTTGTTGGCTTCTTTGATTATAACCTATGGTATGATTGAATTCAGATAGCTAGGCTTGGACTAGATTGTCATCACTATAAGGGTTTTTTATATGCGCTTTTCGTAGTGAATAACTAAAAAGTGAGGAGAAGTAGAAACATATGTTTTCGCAACAAAGTATTTAAGAGTAATTATAATCTAAAAGAATCAACGATCAAACGTAACTCTTTTCTGGAAATTGTAAGATCTAAGATCTTTTTATAATCGTTTCTAACTACAAACGTTAAATATTACTTTGCTAGATTAGATTCGAACCACAAATACCCCCAATTTTGTTACCTTAGTACTATTTACATAACACACGTTTAATAGAGACCTTCCTTGTGGAATTGATCCCTACACACCCTTACTACTAGTTTGAGTTTGTAGTGGATAAAAATACTAATTTGGAGACTCACGACAAGTCTAGCCATGCTCCGACATCAAGTCTAGCGAGTATAGAGGTGCAATCGGAAAATGAGAGTTCAAAACATCCAAAGATAACGATTAACGGACTACTCAAGATATGCATGACTCAAATGAGCTAAACATCCAAAACCGCCACTAAACATGTGAATAAGGCATAAGCTAAATGTATCAATGATAGACAAGAGTCAATACATGTTACATAAGCATTAGACCAAGTTTAAGAAGCATAATCAATAAGAAACTTAAAGCCCAACTCAATAAAACATGTTTGGAAATTATCTAAAACATTGGTCAACTTTAAACGGTCATAACTACAGTACTAGACATGTAAATGCAGAAATTCTAAGCAGAGGTGATAGCGTATCCTCTTACGGTTCCAACGGTAGGTCACACTCCCCAAATAGACATGTAATGAAGGAGATATGACCATTTTATGGAAATGGGTGGTGCTGGAAAACTTTTGCCCGACCGGGTGAAATTTCACCCGCCGACTCCCTGCCCAATTTTAGGCAATTTTTGAGAACTTTTTTACCGGGCGAAATTTTGCTCGGTCGGGTGAAATTTCACCCGGCTGGGTGAAATTTCACCCGTCGACATCACACGAGCCATGGACATGAATCTTGATCCCTTTCCTTAGGTTCGAAGATGAATGTTCAAACTCTAATCTCAACAAACAAGATCATGCCACAAATAAGTAATGAACAAGGATTAAAGACATTTAAATCAACACAACAAACCCAACTTTAAGACAACCAATTTTACACCATTTTCACTTATCAATATAATTCACCAAAAACCTCATGTAGTGCAACATATGAACATTAAATCATTAGATACACCATTAAAACATCATAAGACAATCATTTAAGATATAAAACACAAGTTTAAACAATAAAAAGAGGGGCTTAACCTGAACCCTACCAATTTCCACAAGTTAAGACATATGAGACGAATTCCAACTAGTAAACATGTTGTAGTTACAATTTCATACTAGCATAACCTAAAGAAAACATCTTTCATGTGAACACTACCCTAAGCACATAGAAACAGATGGGACGTGTCACCGAGTAATCCGTCTACATTACCTCGATTAGCACATTAAATCTTCAATTCCCAAGCTAACAATCAACCCACACGAATCTCTTGACCCAAAACCTTCAAGATACAACGTTTTCCGACAAATAACGAGATAAGACCCTGAACCGAAATTTCTGGTAAATTGGTCTAAAAATAAAGTTAAAAATTTTGATATTTTATTATTTAGAAAGAAAGAGGATGGTGAGAGGATTCCGAAACATTAAACGGAATTGAATTTGGTTGAGAAACAAAGAAGTTATGTCCGTCCTAAGTTTAGATCTAGAAAAATGGGTTTCATAAAAAGTTGGAGGAAATAGATATTTTATGTTATGAAAAAGAAGAGGAGGATGAGGGGAGGAGATTGATATAAAAATCGTCAAGTTTCGTTGAGAGATAGAGAAATGACATCTGTCTTAAGTTTATGAAGTTATGGAGGTTTAATGGTGGTTTTGGATGTTTGAGGAAGAAGATGAAGGTGAATATGTTGCTGAAAATTATAAGGAGGAATGTGAAGGTTTTGGTGGGTTTGTTTTGAGAAGATGAATAATAGAAGGCCCAAATTTCATATTGGGTCAACTCAGTTGGATTTTCGCAAGAATCCGATTATGAACTCATAACGGACTGAAATGCGACGACGGTTTCTACCCAACTAAACTAAATTCTATTTAACATTAATTTAAAGTCACGAAATCATAAATTATCGACTTAAAATATTTTAACCAATAAAAGTAAAAGACGAATTTATAAAATTTACGACTTTAATAAATTACTCATTATTAAAAACGGTTTTTCTAACGCGTGCCCTAAGGGCACACATTAATAATCCAAATGTGGAAATATTTACAAGATATTCTCATAAAATACTTAAGTATAAACTCATTTTTACCATAATTAACAAGATTATCTTGTAAATATTTCCACATTTGGATTATTAATGTGTGCCCTTAGGGCACACGTTAGAAAAACCGAATTAAAAAATATGGGGTGTTACATAGACACAGGATGTAGTAATCATATAACAGAAAATAAGGAATTATTCTCATATTTGGACCAATTTGTTCAAGGAGAGGTTAGCTTTGGAAACAAAAGCAAAGTTTTTGTCAAAGGTAAAGGAAACATTAATATCCAGTCCAAGAATGGTACAAATATTACAATTGCAGACGTATAATATGTACCTGGAACATTTTTGAATTTATTAAGTTCGGGTCAACTCACAAAAAAGCGGCACAAAATTAAAATTGAGAATGGAGTTTGTGTAATCAAAGGAAAGAACAACAAATTAATTACTAAAGTGAAGATGATAAAGAATCGTATGTTTCCTTTATGTCTTCAGCCAAAAATTATTACGAGTTTGTAAGCAATGATGAAAAACAACAATTGGCTCTGGCGTCTTCGATATGGACATCTGAATTTTCGAGGATTGAAGTTATCGGCACAAAAGAATATGGTGACGGGTTTCTCTTTTATAGATACCCCTGACATCCTTTGTGAAAGTTGTATATTCGGGAAGCATCACTAAGATTCTTTTCCTATTGGAAAATCAAGACCCGCTATGAAACCGTTAGAACTAGTCCATACTGATATATGTGGACCAGTTGAGGTGGAATCTCTTGGTAAAAAGCGATACTTCTTAATATTTGTTGATGATTTCAGCATAAATAATTGGGTTTATTTCCTAAAGAATAAATCTGAGGCATTCGAGAAATTTAAAGAGTTTAAGACGTTTGTGGAAAAGCAAACTGATTTTCTCTTAAAAACATTAAGATCAGATCGGGGAGGAGAATTTACTTCTGACGAATTTTATAATTATTGCAAGAAAGAAGGCATTCGTCATCAACTAAAAGTTAGCATTCGTCGTCAACAAACAACTAGCTATACACCACAACAAAATGGAGTAGCTGAAAGAAAAAATAGAACAATATTTGAAATGGCAAGAAGCATGCTGAAAGCAAAATCTTTGCCAAAACCATTGTGGGCAGAAGCAGTTTGTTGTGCAGCTTATTTGTTGAATGTATGTCCCACCAAGTGTGTTCAGGGGATGACTATAGAAGAAGCCTGGAGCAGGAAGAAGCCCGATGTATCACATTTAAAAGTATTTGGGTTTGTCGCATATGCACACATACCAGACCAAAGGAGGAAAAAGCTTGACGATAAAAGTTGGAAATGTTTTTTTATTGGCTACAGTGATTCCACAAAGGGTTATAAATTATATGATCTTATAAAAGAAGTGGTTATAATCAGGGTTCAATTTGCTGAAACTAAAGTTTGGCAATTGAATCAAACAAATGATAACATTGTAGAAGAAACGACGCATGATCAAGGGAGTGAGAAAAATAGTTCTCCGAGTACAGGTCCAACAATAGGGATAGTAATACTTAAACCACACAAGTTGATGTATCATCCTCAATTAAATTACCTGCTACAAAGCGTTTAATGTCATCAAAGTATAATGATTTTGTAGTAACCAGAGATGATGATGACACATATGAAGATTTATATGATGAGTCCTTGGTAACTTTTTGCTTATTTGCTAATTGTGATCCAGTCTTATTTGAAGAAGCCGCAGCTGATAAGAGATGTTACCAAGTAATGAAAGAAGAAATTCATTCTATCAAAAAAAAATGAGACTTAGGAGCTTAGTTCTTTACCAGTTGGAAAGAAACCCATTGGAGTAAAATGGGTGTATAAGACAAAATACAGACCAAATGGTGATGTGGATCGTTATAAGGAAAGATTGGTAGTTAAAGGCTATAAGCAGAAGCATGATATTGATATTGATATTGATATTGATTATCTAGAATGGATACTGTCAGAATGATTCTGTCACTCGCTGCTAAAAATGAATGGCAGATTCATCAAATGGACGTTAAAGCTGCTTTTTTGAATGGAATACTTAAGAAGAAGTATATGTTGACCAACCTCATGATTTTAGAAAGAAAGGTGAGGAAAATAATGTTTATCGACTCAACAAGGTTTTATATGGTCTGAAACAAGCACCCCGTGCTTGGTATTCTCGTATTGATTCACACTTGTTGCAAGATGGTTTTCAAAAATGCCCATATGAGCACACCTTATATGTTAAAACAAAAGATAATGGTGAAATATTGATCTTGTGTTTATATATTGATGACTTAATTACTGTAAATAGTAAAAATATGATTGAGGAAGTCAGGAAGGCTACGACGAAGCATTTTGAGATGACGGAGTTGGATTTGATGTCTTATTTCCTTGGTATTGAAATACGTCAAATGTAGGTATATTTATGTCGCGATAAAAAAATGCCACATATATTTCGAAGAAATTTAAAATGGACGTAGCCACACCAATTAGAACTCCTCTAGCAGAGAGAATAGAAACGAAGAAAGAAGGTTATGGAGAATTTATAAATCCAACTTATTTCAAAAGTATTGTTAGTAGTCTTCGATATTTGACTTCCACAAGACCTGACATTGTCTATAGAGTTGGATTAATTAGTAGTTACATGGAGAAGCCGCGACAATCTCATTTGCAAGTAGAAAAGAGGATTATTTGCTATGGGAATAGCACCAGAGATCATGACATCTTTTACACAACCTCTAATGCAATTAGGTTGGTCGGATACACCAATAAAGATTGGGCATGTGACATTGAAACGCGTAAAAGTACTTATGTATATGTTTTTTATTTAGAAAATGGTGTTATTTCCTGGTCATCCAAGAAGCAATCAACAAGTTGTAACTTTATCGAGAGCAGAAGCAGAATACATGGCTCTTACTAGTGGAGTGTGTCATGCAGTTTGGTTGCGCAGAATGTTAAAGGAGCTCAAACAAGTTCAAAGTAGTCTAACACAAATATATTGTGACAATAAATCAGCGATTGCATTATTTAAGAATCTAGTATGTGACACCCTCAAATTTGCGGAAAGAAAAAAAATTATTTAAATACATAAAAGAGATATGATAAGACATAACGAAGGTGTCATAAAATAAAAAGGTCATTACAAAACGGAAATAATATTTTACAAAAGAAATATACAAGACGGGAGACATATCTCCCGTATAAATACGGAAATAAAAGTGTGTACAATAATATACAAACTATGAACCGAATATAGGTCCAAGGTAAATACTTCGCTCGCTAGCTCGTCCATGTACCCCAAATATGCAACACCACCTGTTCGACCGCATTAAATATAAACACGGAAGCCACAGTCAGTGGGGAGTAACTCCGAGTTCTCCCAGCCACGAAATGTCGAGTTTAATTAAACATGAATAACATAAAAGCAATGTATATAGAAAATACAAAACTTAACATATATGATATGCTTTTCATGTTATGAAACAAATAACTAACATATAACCTATCATATGAAAGCTATCATGTGAATCCGATAATAAAATATAACTCGAGGTAGGGAAGCTGGTATGCTGGCTCAGCGGTTACCAAGTAACATGGCCCTGATACACTCAAACCCTAATCAACACGTAATCATGTGAATCAGTTAACAATCGGTAATCCAAACTCTATCAATCCTAGCCGGCTTGCATCTCACCTTCTAGAACTCATAGAATCATACAAACATGAAAGACCAATACTTCTACAAACAGGCATAAGTTCTTAGTAGTCGACTTCTGTAACTCGAGGCTATACCACAAGGTAGGAAAACATCCTAGTCCTAGACTGATCAGACCTAGAGACAACAGCTAACCCATTCCCTGTCTCATGACCAAAAGTACATGAGAATCTCTACTAGGCGACCCCCTAAGCAGAGCTGGCTAGTACTTAAGCTGGCTCCCTTCCCAAAGCGGAACTCTTAGGATGCCATGCCCCGACTTGGATATAAAACCACCAAGCCGGGACACAAAAGCTATTAACCATGAACTATATACTCGTTAAAGACAGTACGGACCTATCAATGTCGTGGTCC
>JAIUZE010012111.1:0-33481 GCA_022085475.1 Heliosperma pusillum | reverse complement strand
CATAATTGTTGCTAGCTATAATAAGACTAAAGCACACAATTACACGCATATGATATATCGAGTAAAACACATTATTACATAAACACATGTCATTATCAAAACTATCAAATTGGTCCAACACAATGGTAGGCTCCGAATGGCTGGCTAGAGTAGGCATGGTTGTAGTGGGTGCAGAAATATGTGTATCCTCTTCTAAGGATGGTTTTTTTCTGCGACAAATTCGTCGTAAACTGTTTCAAGCGTACTCAAGTCTTCCGCTTCTTGAATTTCCTTCCAAAAGTTTCGTCTAGCTCGGAGAGTCTTCTCTGGTTGGGAATCGTAGGATACGAGATCGGACCTAGAACACCTGGGCATAAACAAAAACTAAAGAAAAGGATGAGAACTGTCTCAAGGATAAAGTCACGTCACATTAATCAAAGTAAACCTAAATCACTACTAACTAATAGTCAGCGGTAAGTAATGTATCGAATGCACAGGGAGGCGGTAGTACTTTAATATGTTAAACTAGGTTTGTCTCTATAGTAACAATTTCGGGGTTTTGAGATTGAGTTTCTAGTCTAAAAGCAATCAATAACAATAACTAATAGCAAACAATAACAACTAATAGTAATAACAACTAATAATAAACAATAACAACTAATAATAAAAGGTTGAAAACAGTAAGATTAAAAGTTTAGGGTCTCAAGATCACTAGGATTATTGTTCAGGGGTAAGGATGTAGTCAACTATCATGCAATAAAGTTATCTAAGGTCACAAGATCGGTCGATTCAATTATGCCCTTTAGATCTACAATTTAACATGCGATCGCTATCATTAAACGAGTTTATATTCATTATGTAGGCCTATCTTTAGTCTTAAACCCCCCGGTCGGGTCAATCCTAATTCGGCGAGACTAGTTCATTAATCATGGCACCAGTAATCAACACAAAGAGATTAAAATGATAATCAAACGATAACCATGCAATTGCAATTCAATTAATTAATCTACCCCTTCTAACAATCCTAGATCCCCTTTCAACCCTAGAAAGGAATTTAGCTACTCATAACGATATTAATAACAACAATATTAAATAAAGTAAACATGATTAACAACAATGAAAGGATGAACAAAGAATAATTAAAGAACAAGAAGGTAATTAGCTGAATAACAAAGGAAGATTAAAGAATACCGATTAGAAGCTTGAACTAAAGACAATCGTCTTGATGAATAAAATCCAGAGGTAAAGCAAAGAAAACTAGGTTTCTCATATTAAAGCATCAAAGCATCAAAAGCATAAAAAGCATAGCTAATTGTGAAAGACGAGCTTTCCTTTTATAATACAAATCTAATTAATTAGGTTAACTAGTTTAGGAAAATACGAAAAAGCCGTCAAAAAAGCTAGGTTGCTCGATCGAGCAAGGGACTCTGCTCGATCGAGCAGCCATGACCACGACTCGGTCGAGCAATGTAGGGTACTCGGTCGAGCATCCCTCATTTAGGCTCGTTTCTTCGATTTTCTTCATTTCTTCTCTTTCGTTCTCGATTTCCGTGCCCAACCTTCTACGATCCGACTCCGCCATGCTTCATATCTACTCAAAAAGCTCCAAATGCATCCAATCTGCATTAAATAATAGAAGCGGCAGAATCGATATTCTAGCTAAAATAGCATAGAAATAAGCAAGGAAAGACGGTAAATCGAGTTATATGTAACTAAGGGAAGCATAAAATATGTGTATAAATAACGATCATCACATTAATAATGAAAATTTAACTACTCCCGTTGTTGTTCTATTACTTTCATTACTCCCGGTTCTAATATTGTTACTTTGACTATTGAACTGAGTGATTACTATAATTTGATCAGCTGATCAGCTGATGATTAAACATGCAATTTGAGTACACATGCAATTTTAAGAGGCTCATATATTTATATAAATATATGTTAAATCAATTTAAAAGAATTATGCAATATTATATTTTTTGGAAACCTAGCTTGATTTATTTACCTTTTAATAGTGTCCAAAATATTTTGTGTAAGTTAAATAATTATAAATTTTTAATTTAATGTATATTCTATGCTACTAATTAATACCATAAGTGGGGCATGTTTATTTTAAGGAAAATCACCCTATTTTGGTATTTTCTAAATTTATACTTCAACCAAAATTATATAATATTTACATTGAAATCCCTTGATCAGGTCTATCACACAGCATTATCCATTAAAAACTATATAGTATAATTAATTTGTATAACTTTATTTAATTACATGGAAGTCCCTTTGTGATACACGGGTTTCGCGATCCTTTCCAAACTGTGGTGCACGGGATACCACGGATGGAGAAACGAGGGACAAGCGTGAAAACACGCATTTGTGGAGTCGCCACCAACTTTTGTGGAAAGTTGGAACCGTTCGATTACTTTACGTCATGTCAAGACACAAAGGAATGACATGAACACTAAGAACTCGTTAACCTTAGCATTCTATTTCTAGAATGACTCTCGTGGATGCCAAAGTTCACAGAT
This sequence comes from Heliosperma pusillum, assembly GCA_022085475.1. NCBI lineage: Eukaryota > Viridiplantae > Streptophyta > Magnoliopsida > Caryophyllales > Caryophyllaceae > Heliosperma > Heliosperma pusillum. The sequence continues at coordinate 30,974 of JAIUZE010012111.1, read as the reverse complement.
GTTCACAGAGATCTGGAGTAAGGGGTGAGGGTACGTATTAAAAAGTTCTTTTGATCGAACACCTAATCCCGCCCGCCTCGATAGAGGCCTCTACTAATGATTAGGGAAACTCTTCTGTTATCGGTGTGTTGTCGGTTATATGCATGCTATGCAACATCCACGTTTTAATCCTAACATGTGAACTTAGACTATGTCGGTTGAACTTATAATTTAGCATTTAATTATGTCGAATAATTAGATTTTAGGATTGATTACATATGAGAACACAAGTAATTAAATCATACAATGATTACGAAATAAATTAAAAAAGAACAAAGATTACAATGAATTTCATGATCTATGTCGGAAATATGTTAAAAGATTAATTGAAGAAAATAGAAGAATTAATAAAACTAAAACGAATCAGATTAGCAGCGATAATGTTGGAGTAAGTGTCCTCTACAATGGTGCATTTATATAATAAATCTTATTTGGAATATACGTGGAATGATTAGTATATTTAGATACTCCACGTCAGTTGATTAACGTAAATCGGTAAAGCTCAGCTGACTAGAGTTAGACGTTATTGTTGTATGACGGCGGTGATCAACTGATCCCTTTCGGTCACACCTATAGGATGAGACCCAAATAGAATACTAATTATTTGTATATGATACAGTTTAATTAGGGCATTACATATATTTGATATGTACGTTTAGTTACGAGAGTTATTTATTGGAAATTGAGTTAGGAACTCATTCCAGTTAAGTTTATTAGTTAATTATACGATAACTGGCTGAATAAATTTTACGTCTTATTTTAATACGATTAAATAAGATTTAATTTAGTGATTAATCGTTAATTCATTAAATTAGTTGAGGTTATGCATATATTTTGAGATAAAGGTAATTAGATAATTATATTTACAAAGAAAGTTGTAAAATAAATTAACTGGGCATTGTGGGACCCATTATATATTGATATAATGGTAAAATATCACTTAAAAGTTAAGTACATATTGTTTATTAATTTGTGTCATATAATTGTTATGTGATCAAATTAACACTTAATTATACAAGATAATTAAGCATATGATTAATAAGTATTTGTGGGACAAATATAAAAAAATCAAAATGGTCCATATTGGACACATGAGAACCGGTTTTAGCTAGTAGAAAATAATTGTGTTTATTCTCTACTAATTCCACACTCCACCATATGATTATGACATGTATGACACATGATCATTATCAAATTAACACTTAATTATATAAGATAATTAAGCATATGATGAATAAGTATTTGTGGGACAAATATCAAAAATCAAAATGGTCCATAATGAACATATGATGGCCGGTCATGACATGTGAAGAAGAGAATGATCATTGTTCTTTTCTTACACAATACTCCATTTTGATTGTGACATGACTTTCATGCTTTAATCATCAATACATAACCTACACTCTACCATCTTACACAAGTATAAAAATAAGCAAAATGGAGCTCTTTTGTAGCTTAAGGGTGCCGGCCATATTGGCTTTTAAATAGAACAAGAGTTGTTCAATTTTCACTTCTTCATTTTTATGCTTATTTTCTTACTTCTCTTTCTAACTCAACATCTCTCTACAACTCACATGCAAACTAATATTCATATCATATTACTAGTTTAGTAATACAATAATATTAGTAGTATTATTTCTTACTTATTATCTAGTTAATAATAAGTTAAGATTATTTAGGTTGATTCTTGAGTGCAACAAGAAGGAGACCTTCTACTTTGGAGGTTGTTTTATGAAGGATCATCTACTAATTACATGCTCAAGAACAATAAGAAGGAGTTCTTACTGTGCTCTTATTTAACCGAAAATTCCAATGTAAGGATGTTTTCGTCTTATCTTTTCTTTTATGCTTTTATATTTGCATGCATGATAACAAGATTCTAAATCATTAAGTTAATATAATTTAATGAACTAATTAGAGGAGTCTAATTAGAGGTCTAGGACTTTCAGATAATACGAATAATAGTCGATTTATTACCTAATTAAATTACGTCAAAGCGAAAAAGAAAGATCAGAGACAGAAACCAGCCCGGAACAGGCGCAGCAGGTCATGCGTCCTCTAGAAGAAGCGCATCAGACCTTGCGTCTGTTACTGAGTTGGGTTATGGCTGTGAAGCCAGAATCACAATCAATTAGTGTTCGTTGGTTATTTACGGTTTATTAATGATCTACAAGTCGAATTTAAATGATTTAAGTCATGTTAATTACACTAATTATATCAAAGACGAATCTAGTGATTTGATATGAACAAATCTAACCTCTAAAGACAAAATTTGATAGATGACAAAAATCCACTAATATGGATTATTATGGATCCAAGTCAAGATAAACTATCTAAATATGAAATCATGATGAAAGATGATTTATAAGAAATAATAAAAACTAATAAAGGTTTTGAAAAGGTTTTGAGCATAAATCCGACATGAATCTTACATTATATGAAATGAATAAAATACAAAAGATGGGATAAAACACCCTTAGACTTACATGTTGAAGAAACGATATATGAACTAAAGTTAACGATTTAGCGACAGCTCGACTTGAATGCAAAGAAAGTGCCCTCATAAGAGGAACGATCGACTAGTTAAGACGATTGATTATTTTTGAGTTGGTCAAATTGGTAGGTCAATGCAATAACGTGACAGGTATCCAGAAGGATCTAAGCTTACGTGGTCGATTGATCAAGCACGTAGTTGTCAAAATGCTTAGAGTAAGGTTTAGAATGCAAAGAGAGAGAAAGAAGGGGCGGAACACTCGCGCGCCTTGAAAGTGTGCACGAACCTCTCCTCATATAGGGAGAAATCCAAAGAGTTTTGGAATAACTCGAACACGGAAAAAAATCTAGAAAATATTCCGGAAACAAGAAAACATAGCTGGGAAGAAGCGCAGCAGGTAGGGGTGGGCATAATCCGGTCTGGACCGGAAAATGGACCGGTCCGGACCAGAATCGACTGGACCGGAACCGGGAAAAAAAATTCCGGTCCGGTCTCCGGTCCATCTTTTTTTAAGATTACGGTTTCCGGTCCGGATCGGATTGGACCGGAAAGACCGGAATTATTATTATTTGATTTTTTTTATATAAATTTTATTTTATTCTGGTCTAAACGGTCCGATCCGGTCCTTTTGACCGGAATTAGAAAAAAGTGAGCATGTAGTCTAAATTTTGGTCCAACCGGTCCGGTCCGGTCTTTGACCGGAATTTTTCCAGTCCGGTCCCGGACCGGAATTTTTGTAATCTGCTCCGGTCCCGGTCCCGTTTTTTTATCAATTCCGGCTTGGAAAAGGCGCAGCTCCTGCTGCGTCATTTTCGAGCAGTTTCCTACTTTGAAAGAAAGATTTCCGCGTTTCTTTATGGGAAATGCGGTAGATTTCGAATACTCTTCTAAATAAAATATGAATATATTTTACCGAGAAAATATAAGTTTTGAAACATTAAAATATCCGGAATATTCTCGAGCGTTCAGGCACGGTTTTAAAAGAAGGTTTATAGAAAATTAAGCGGGTTCTGACCCGGACTCTAAAATGACTTTAAGGACTGTCAAAACGACCATATCGCCTATCGGCACGTAGATGATGACCAAGGGGGTAGATATAAGTGTTTAAGGTATTACTTGACGACAAACTTATAAACTGTCATAAATCGTTTCGCACACCAAATATACGGCTAAATCATTATTGAGTGGTTGGCGGAAGGTGTAGATTCGAGATATCCACATCCTGATTTTCATGATTTAATATATATAGTAAAGATTACCTAGTGGATGTATAGTGGTGCTAACCTCGGACAACAATTTGGCATATTCTGTGTTTGTGATGATATTAGCTTAGGCATTGGCGATTGACGCAGCTAGTGGTATAAAGGTTGTGTTTGATATTTGATTATTATTATTGCGAATTATTTGTGTAGTTAAGGATTCAAGCTAAATATATTTGGCCATTTAGGTACAAGACTCCCAACTTTTACCTGGCCTTATGATTGATATTGTTGTTTATTTTGCGGATTGAGATTGGATTTTCCGTATTGCGTTTAAATTGTCGTTTTCTTTTACCTTGGCTTGTGGGCGAGTAGCTTGGAGTTTGTATTCTAAGGCTCTATTCTTTCCAGCTTAATTTTAGCTCATTTCAGTTAAGTTCAGCTTTATTCAGTTTAGCTCAGATCAGCTCAGTTCAGTTCAGCTCCATTCAGTTCAGTTCAGCTCAGCTTCATTCGGTTCAGTTCAGCTCCACTAAATTCAGCTCACTTCAGTTCTACTTATCATAAACTTAAAATTTTCTATTAATATTCATATTAGTTATTATTATCATTATTATTATTTTATTACTATTATTATTATTATTAGTATTATTAATAATTAATTAAATAATACTCGCTCCATCTCATAATCATCCCTCATTATAACTTTCACCATAAATAAGTTTTAAAATATAAAAACTTAGACGTTATAACAAAAAACATTTACATTCATCATAAAAAAAATTGGAAACATATTTTTTAAATGAAAAAAAAATTGAATATAAATGAAGAGAAATCAAGTCAAAGTGTCGTCTCGAAAACTATGCAATACAAAATACGAAAATTATTATGAACTGGAGGGGAATATTCTAGTATTAATAGCAACTATTATCAATATTATTAATATTACTATTATTATTTATTATAATAATTATAATTACTATTATTATTACTATTATTATTATTATTATTATTATTATTATTATTTTATCAAGCTCAAAGCACAATTTAAAAGAAATTTACTACTACTACTAGTATTATTGTTATTACTACTATTACTACTATTATTACTATTATCATTATTATCACTAATTATTATCACTAATTATTATTGTTATTATAATGAATGTTATGACTTTCAAAATCAATCACATTAATATTAATACTACTATTACTATTTACTAATATTATTACTAAGACTAATGATAACAACTAATAATATTTATCATTATCATTATCATTATCATTATCATTATCATTATCATTATCATTATCATTATCATTATCATTATCATTATCATTATCATTATCATTATCATTACCATTATGATTTTGATAACAACTAATAATCATAATTATTATTATTGTTGTTATTATTATATTTATTATTATTATTATTATTATTTTTTCAGCTCAGTTCAGCTCCAATAAGCTTATTTCAGTTTAGCTTTATTTAATTTAGTTCAGTTCAGCTTCATTCAGTTCAGTTCAGCTCTAAAAAGTCAGAAAGAACAGGGCCTTCCAGCTTACTTTTAGCTCATTTCAGTTCAGCTCAGCTCTATTCAGTTCAGCTCAGCTCAATTCAGTTCAGTTCAGCTCCATTCAGTTCAGTTCATCTTTATTCAGTTCAGTTCAGCTCAACTTTATTCAGTTCACTTCAGTTCTACTTATCTTAAAGTTTTTTTATTAATATTAATATAATATTAGTTATTATTATTATTTTATTACTACTATTATTATTATTAATTAAATAATACTCCCTCCATCTCATAATTATCCCTCGTTATAACTTTGACCATAAATAAGTTTTAAAATATAAAAACTTAGACGTTATAACAAAAAACATTTACATTCATCATAAAAAAAAATTGGAAACATATTTTTCAAATGAAAAAAAATTGAATATAAATGAAGAGAAATCAAGTTAAAGTGTCGTCTCGAAAACTATGTTATACAAAATACGAAAATTATTATGAAATGGAGGGGAATAGCCTATTAATAGCAACTATTATCAATATTATTAATATTACTATTATTACTTATTATAATTATTATTATTATTATTATTATTTTTTTTTTTTTTTTTTTATTTTTTTTTTTGCAAGAATTCAAACTTCCATTAAATGAAGAAAAGAATCCATACAAAGAGAGCCACTAGAGTACAACCAGAAGGAGTCTAACTAACAAGAGAATCGACTACTTCTTCGGATAGTATGCCATTCATCCATGCATACATCCTAAGACTAATGACATATTTTAGACGAGATAGAAGTGTGTTTACATCACACTTTACATCATTGAATATTCTTGCGTTACGCTCTTGCCAGATAAAATAGATCAGCCCATTGAAAGCGCAACGAGCCGAAACTTTCCTCCAGCTTCGTCCCCTATTCAGACCAAGTTTATTTAGCGCATGTTTTAAGCTAAGAATCCTGCGATGAACCTGCTGTCATCCCAGAGTTTTTTGAGCAAGCTCATTTGAATAGCCACATTGGAAGAACAGGTGGGGCACAGATTCCTGCTGCTGCTCACAAAGTGCACATCTGTTGACAAGAATCATACCTCTCTTAATCAAGTTATCAATGGTGGGCAGATAGTTCTGGGCAGCAAGGACTGTCACAAAGCGATGCCTAGGCATAATAGCACTATCACAAGTAGCTTTAGCCCAGGTGAGAGTAGGGAAAACTCCTCTGAAGATATTGTAAATGCAGCTTGTATCAAGTTGTCCCTGATGAGTGCAATCTTGCAGAGTCTTCATGGCATCCCCATTGCCTATAGTTTGCAGAAATTCATCTCTAATGCTGAGTATCTTCCTCCATCCAAAAGAATCAGATCCCTTAGCATTAAGCATCCAAATGTCAGCCTGCTGAATTAAATAGGCTTGACACCATCTAGTCCAAACAGATTTGTGATGAGGTTGAGTGAGCTTCCAAAGCCATTTGATTATCAGAGACTTATTCCAGCTCAGTATCTCCCTGATGTCAAACCCACCTGCAATTTGCTTCCTACACATCTGAGACCAACTCATGAATATGTGCTTTCTGCTCCCTTGCTTGTATCCCCAAAGAAATTGTCTACAAAGCTGCTCAATTTTACCAATAATTTCCTGTGGCAAGAAGAGGCAGGCACACCAAAAACTCTCCATACCAAAAATAACAGAATTTAAGAGCTGTATCTTACCAGAATAGGATAAAGTATGTGAAGTCCAGTGATCAATTTTTGCTTGAATCTTTCCCAACAAATCATGATACATGGGAACTGTGAGTCTAGAAGTATTGAGAGGAGTACCCAGGTACTTGAAAGGGAAATCCCCCTCCACATAAGAAGTGGATTGCAAAATAAGTCTCTTGATATCAGGGGAAACACCTCCAAGGTAAATATTGGTCTTATGATCATTAGGAAGAAGACCAGACCAAGAGCCAAATACTCTAAGAGCCTCCTTAACAGCCAGAACAGAGGGTAGATCACCCCTCACAAAAATCAGGAGGTCATCAGCAAATAACAGGTGAGTTAGCCCAATTTTTACACACTTAGGATGATAACTAAACCCAGGAGATAAAGACAAGGACCTTAACTTCCTGGAAAGGCATTCCATACAAATAACAAAAAGTAAAGGAGAAAGGGGATCCCCTTGCCTGAGGCCCCTCTTCCCCTCAAAATAACCAACAGAGGAGCCATTAATATTCAAAGAATATCTAGGAGAAGTAATACAAGCCATGATCCAACTTATGAATTGGCTAGGAAACCCAAGACTAGGGAGAATCTGATCGATGAAGGACCAACTGATGGAATCAAAAGCTTTTTTAAAATCAACCTTTATCATACATCTAGGAGTTAGAAACTTTCTAGTATACCCCTTAACAAGCTCTTGAGTAAGCATGGTATTATCAAATATGTTTCGACCATGTACAAAAGTAGCTTGCTCTTCTCCAATGATAGAAGGCATGACATCTTTAAGCCTATTAGTCAGAACCTTGCTAATGGTTTTATAAATAACATTGCAGCAAGAGATAGGACGATATTCCATCACAGATTTAGGACTGGCAGACTTAGGAATAAGAGAAATGAGAGTAGAGTTTACCTCATGAATCAATTTACCAGTCTGAAAGAATTCAAGGATGGCAGCAGTGAACTCTTTCCCAATGATACCCCAAGCCTTTTTGAAAAAACCAGCAGTATATCCATCAGGTCCTGGGCTTTTTGTATCCCCAATAAAGAACAAAGCTTCCTTGACTTCCTCAGGCCTGACAGGCTTCAAAAGATCATGCCCCAAGTTTCCAGACAAAGTAGGCCCATCCCTAATGATTTGTAAATCAACTGGTAAAACAGGAGAGTCCTTTCAAAGAAGATCTTTATAGAAATCAAGGAAGGCAGTTTCAATGTCTGCAGGTGAAGAACAATCTTTACCAGAATGATCCTTTATGCATCCTATATTGTTGGTATTCCTTCTCTGAGCAATTTTGGCAAAGAAATAACGAGTGTTGCCATCAGTCATCTGGATATCATGTGCCTTTGATCTTTGATAGCTGATGTTAAGCTCAATTTGTTTGAGTCTACAGAACTCCTCCTTAAATAAGCGTTCATCAACCTGGAGTTGGCCATTCAAAGGATCAGTCTGAATAAGTCTCTGACAAGCAATCAAATTCTCCTTAGCCAAAATAACCTTTTGTTGAATTCCAATAAAAGCCTGCTTATGAAGGCTCCTGAGCGTGCTTTTAGCAAGTTTCAGATGGGAGATGAGTCTAAACATGTGACAACCTCCAACATGAGAGCTCCAAACAGAGTGCATAGTGGAAGAAAAAGTGGGGTGATCCCCCCAGCAGTTTAAATAACGAAATTTCCTAGGAGAGTATGTTCTCCCAGCAGTCACCTTAACCACAAGGGGAGAGTGGTCAGAGATACTAGGCTCCATTGCATTAGCAAAAGAATCAGGGAAAGTGAGAGTCCACAGAGCATTTACTAAGACTCTATCAAGCTTTATCCATTTAAGATCATCATTCTCTTGTTTGTTAGTCCAAGTGAACTCACATCCAGAAGTATTCAGATCATCAAGCTCAGCAGCCTGAATGCAATTATTAAAATCCTCAATATCAGAGAAAGATGGTGGAGTAGAGCTGATTCTTTCATCTAAATTCCTAACACAATTAAAGTCACCAAGAAGCATCCAGGGTTTAGAAATACCCAAAGCAGCAGCAGTAATAAAATCCCATAAAGTGTTCCTAGTAGCCCCATCATTTGCAGCATAAACCAAGGTGAGATGAAAGGGAGTACAATAAGAACAACAAATCTCAAAGTGCATCCACTGGGCGCCAGCAGACAAGAGCTTAACACCAAGCCTAGGATCCTTCCAAAGTACCCAAATTCGACCATTATGATGAAACTGGTAGTTATTCAAAACATTAAAACTCTTAAAGATAGACCTCCTTAAATAGTCAGCCTTCTTAGCCTTTATTCGAGTTTCAACTACACCTAAAATATCCAATTTAGAATTTCTGAAAAAGTCAATAATTTCACACTGTTTAAGGGCATGATTCATACCCCTAATGTTCCAAGCACCAACAATCATAGAGATGGAAGAGGAGGGGCCCCCTCTATTGTCTCCACATGCTGCTCCAATAAAACCTGAAACCCTTGCTCTAGCTGAATAGGCTTGGGTATCTGTTGGTTTACTTTACCTGTTTTCTTCTTAGGCACAGCAAGAAATCTAACATTCACCACGTCATCAGTGATGGACGTGGATAATGAAACAAGTTTCTCATTGTTAATCACCAAATCATGCTCAGCAGTGCTGGCAAGCTCAGAGTCAGGAGAGTGTGGTCTACGGCTTAAAAACCCACCAGTACCCTCTTTCCCTGAGCCCCCATGACCAACCTTCCAGGAGCAGCTAGGGGGTACATGAGCTGGGTACTGGTTGTGGATATGTTTATGGTTCTCAGACCTATCATGTCCACTTCCACCATACTCACTTCCTCCTACTACCCTCCAGTTGGCCACCACAGGCTGAGTGGTCTGGACTAAAGCAGGGTGCTGGGTATTAGACCCACCATACTCAGCCAATCCCTCAGGCCTGTGAGCTTGCCTAGATTTTATCTCCTCTGCAACCACATCAGGTACAACGTGCGTGGCTTGATCAGTCACTGGATTAACTTGGGCCAATTTCTTTAGCATTCTACAAAATTTCTTTTCATGACCCAATTTTTTGCAATGTGTACAATAGTATGGAATCCATTCAAAATCAACCTTCTGCAAGATTTTCTCATCAAATGGAGTATGCAATAGAATGTGTTCAGGAAGTGTGCTGGCAACATCCACTTCAATAAGTATCCGCGCAAAGGAGAGCCTCTCCTTATGGGGGGTAACAGGGTCAGCATAAAGAGGCTTACCTATATTACTAGCAATCTTACTCAAAGCTGAGGCAGACCAGAAAAGAGGATCCAGATCAGGGAGAATAACCCACACAGGCACAATTGAGACATTATCCAATTCATGCCCAAACTGAGGGTTCCATTTCTACATGACAAGCATTCTACCCCCCAAGCTCCAAGGACCACCTCTAAGAATAGAAGTCATATCTTTAGAATCAGCAAACCGAAAGAAGAACCATCCCTTTTTAAAGTAGATTACCTCCGGGAGTTTAACACTATTCCAATGTTTGGCTACAAAATCTTTTACTTGAGTCAAAGAGGGTTTGCCCCCTAAGAATTGTCCAACCATAGTATTCTCCCAGTAGATTAATTCATCTTTAATATCCTCAGCATCAATTCGGACTTCATTACCAGGCATAGAATCATGCACTTGATGGAGTTCCATACCCACCTGCGAAACTGCTAGTATCTTCTCTTTCCAAGAAGGAAGGGAAGGTTTAGCAACTGGACAGCTCACCAATGGGGACGACTTATCAAGAGTGGAATCATTAGCCGTAGGAAGCACAGTATGCTCCAATTGACCTCCAGAAGTAGGGCCCAAAGTTGGTACCTCCCGTACAACACCAGAAACTTCAGATCGAGAGCAAGGGGACGAATCTAGGACGAGATTTTTAATCCCAGATTTCAAAGCAGAATCAATTAGAGTATTTACAGTAATAGATTCCTTAGGAGTCGCAGTACTTACAATAGAAGGCTGAGAGGAGAGATTTAATTGTTGATTCTTCGGCGGACGTCCCCGACGAGCCATAATCCGGCAAGGGAAACCAGGAATCGCAGAGCAATCACCAAATTTCCCCAAAGGAGAGCCTCCCCAGACCAGATCTCTATTATTATTATTATTATTATTATTATTATTATTATTATTATTATTATTATTATTATTATTATTATTATTATTATTATTATTATTATTATTATTATTATTATTATTATGATTATTATTATTATTATTATTATTATTATTATTATTATTATTATTATTATTATTATTATTATTATTATTATTATTATTATTATTATTTTATCAAGCTCAAAGCACAATTTAAAAGAAATTTACTACTACTACTACTAGTATTATTGTTATTACTACTATTATTACTATTATTATTATCATCACTAATTATTATTGTTATTACAATGAATGTTATGACTATCAAAATACATCATATTAATATTAATACTACTATTATTATTTACTAATATTATTACTAAGACTAATGATAACAACTAATAATATTTATCATTATCATTATCATTATCATTACCATTATGATTACGATAACAACTAATAATCATAATTATTATTATTGTTGTTATTATTATATTTATTATTATTTTATCATTAATTTATCAGCTCAGTTCAGCTCCAATAAGCTTATTTCAGCTCAGCTTTATTCAGGTTAGTTCAGTTCAGCTCCATTCAGTTCAGTTCAGCTCCAATAAGCTTATTTCAGTTCAGCTTTATTCAGTTCAGTTCAGTTCAGCTCCATTCAGTTTAGTTCAGTTTAGTTCAGCTCCATTCAGTTCAGTTCAGCTGAGTTCAGTTCAGTTCAGCTCTATTAAGTTCAGTTCAGCTCTAAAAAGTCAGAAAGAACATGGCCTAAGTGTTGAGCATGGTTCATTGTTGGACCTTTGATGATATTGAAATTGGTTACTGGTATTGAGTTAAGGGGCTTTTGTGCCATATTGTTTTACGGTCCATGTACGACCTTGGTTATTGAGTTCATTGTTATTAAGTTTCGGATCGATATTAAGATGGAAGTATTGTCTAGCGGTGTATCCGCCACTTCACTCACCCCTTGTAATAGTCGTAGGGTCGACGATGAGAATACACTTTCAGGTTACTTTGGAATACTATATTATGAGACAAATTAATAAGTGAGACAGAGTAGTGAGTTCAGACTTGGTTAACTATTAGAACGAGAAAATGTGTTACATTATAGAAATATTGTGGAATGGCTTGAGCTTGAGATTAGTTACCGGGGAGTGTTCATTTTTTTTTATACTTTATATGCTTGTTTTTGTTTTACGTGTGTATGTTTTCACGTCATGACCAAAACTATGATGCTTCTATTGAGGTATAATCTGTTACTCGGCTCTATGACTGACGTGTTTCTCCCTTTTGGGCTACCAGCCATGGGGATAGATTTCCTCTGCCTTCTGATTTCGTTTTCAGGTGACTTCCGCTGCAGTTCAAAAGGATTTTATTTGAAGTCAAGATTTTTATTAAAGACTTTGTAAAAGTTATACTTAATTTTGTATTTTTTTTAATAAAGATTTTGTAATAAGAGACCTTGTATATTAGTTATAATATCCCGTTTCAGGCAAGTTTGTATTTAAATATCAGTTTTACTCTAGCCGCATTTCTAGTGGGAGCCAAATGACTCCTTAGTAATCCTAAAACTATTTCTTAATGTCTTGTAAATATTATTGGATATGGATTATATTTGTGAATTACATAGATTCTTTTTAAGCGTATTTTAGTGTGCATTTTGTTACATCTCGTAAAATCCAATCATAAAAAATGTAGATAGGTTGCACGACGTACAATTAACTTTTACGACTATACCCCTCTCATGCTAACTTACTAAGAACCTATTATTTTGGACTTAATTTAAGTTTATCAGTTGAGTTGAGTTCGGACCAATTATGTTTAGTCTTGTTCAATAACATTATTAATAATATTATATATTTATTAAGAATAATATTAGTATATAAGATTAATATAATATTAATGCTAATATTAGTATATAAGATTAATATAATATTAATGCTAATATTAATAATATATTACACTAATATTATATTTATCGTCATTATTATGATAGTCATTAATAAATATATTATATATTATTATTATTATTATTATTTGTTTATTATTATCCCATGCATTATTATTATATAATTATATTTATTATTGTCCCGTTATTTTTTTTATTGTTGTTGTTGAGTTTTTCATTTGTAGAAGTTAAGTGCATTTTTAGTTCAATTTAGATTTATTAGGTTCGGTTTAGTTCATTTCACTCGCGACGATCTCAATTCATTAAAACATCACCTAAATATCATACTTTTAATGGAAAATTCAACATGACCTCATATTCATTCTAAACAAGAATTAAGAAAAAAGATTCCCTCTTTATTTAACTTAACCATATTCAACTCCTATAAACCTATTCAGTATTAACCAATGCAGCTTTAAGACACCTTTTGAATGATACATGCCAAAATACACTTTATAAGCATATAAATAACTTATTACTTAATTAGTCAAATAAGAAAGAAAATTTCCTTATAATTTGTCCCATCAATTCGTATTGACTTTTGTATCACTATAATAATCACATACTATTACATAAAACCATTAATTTTTTTTTTTAGCTAGGAGCATTTTGCTAGTCCTTAAAAACTCTACTTTAAGCGTATTTAAACTATTTGCATATTTGAAGTTTTAAGTTTAAGCTGGTATTCATGTCATAAACAAAAGTATATGTATTAAAATGTTCTAATTAATCACTAAGTCTTGCTTAAGACGCCTTAAATATTACCACATGGTGATAAGAACGACAAACTTTTTGATATTTTCTAAGTAATAAGTGGGTTGATTTGGTATGTATCTGACTCGTCTTAAGTTATTGACGGATACTACCCGTCTTAAATGAGATGAAGCGTTAAAAAAACAACTTCCATGCTATAGAGTACGTGAGTACGGGCGCTGATGAGAATGACAGTCGGCCTGCATCACACTTGTTCAACCACCATCTAATCCGATCTATACACTTATAAGCCGGCCATAACTTCTTCTACCAACTTCTCCACATACGAATATTTCTTCAAAATCTAACCTTCAACTTTTTACTATTTTTTTAATCTATCTATCCTATACACCTAATTATACTCGCCCTCCACTAATTACCCTAATTAGTAATAAACTAACATAATAAGTTGACGTTATGTTGTTTCCACTTGATATATATAACCACAAAGGACACATACTAAACAAACCAACCTAAAATGAGTTACAATAATCTTAAAATTATTGTCATATTAGTTTTCTTACCTTTAATATATGGTTCATATGAGCCTAGCCCTAGAGAATGGCTAACCCAACAAAACATGGCTCGAAAAGCCGTAGGAGTCGGTCCATTAACATGGGACTACAAGCTAGCTAACTATGCCAAGTCATATGCGACCCTAAGAAGTAGGGATTGTGCAATGATCCACTCGAACGGGCCCTGTGGTGAAAACTTATATAGGGGTTCGGGTCAGAGTTGGACCCCTGGGCACGCGGTGGCCGGGTGGCTGTCTGAAAAGTGGTACTATAACCGTTATGCAAACACGTGTCGTGCTCGAGATTGTGGACATTATACGCAAATTGTATGGAGGAGTACTACAAGAGTTGGATGTGCTAGGGTTGTTTGTGCTCGTGGTGTTGGTGTTCTGTTTGTTTGTGAGTATTATCCTCCTGGTAATTTCAACGGGGAAAGGCCTTACTAAATATGTATCATGTATGCTAATTATATTATGAAAATATATTTTATTTATTATTTTAAAATATTGAGTTTCTATTTTGATGTAATAATTGGCCACTTTTGCTATCATATATTGCATGGCCAATATATATTTGACCTCGTTGTCTTCCATTTCTGTTGTTTTTGTTTTCGGGAGAGTGTAACTGTGATCTTGGAGAAAGAATCTAGCAAAGAAAAGAGTGCATTTGATTGTTTAAATCTGCAGAGATAATGAATTTCAAGGCTTTGATTGCCTAGTGAAAATAGAAATCAACTAATTTTATTTGACAAATTTATCAATATTATCATGTCGCACTATGTAGTTAATGACGAATTTTTCCTACAGGGGGATTTGACCCGTCACAAGCTTGCGACGGGTCGGTTCGTCACAAATGAGAATTTGTGTTCTTCCTGAAGGAGAAAAGCTGATTTTTACAATCTAAGTATGTGACAACCCTCGCGATAGCGGAATTAAAACATAACAAGCATGCGATTTAATTAGAGTAAAATACGATATTTTTAAAACTTTTACATGCCGAAGGAAAGGTAAAAGGAATGTCAAGAAAAGTACAAACTGAAACATAAAGTACTACAAGGAGACATAGTCTCTCAAAACGTGGTCAACGTAAAAATAGAGTCTAGTGAACTAGTTATATCGTCAAGGGGAGAATCGATAAGGGCCGACGCCCGCTAGCTCACACCCGAACCCAAAAAGGCAATAAAGATCCAAGCAAACAACCTGTTCATTCATGAAAAACATGAACTCCACCGTCAGTGGGGAGTAACTCCGGGTTCTCCTAGCCGTATCAAATTAAAACGTACATAAGCAAGCACGTAATCATGTAAATATATATATATCATGCCGGACATGGGAATAACATTATGATAATAACGATATATGAGTAAAGAAAACCATCATCCGTCATCATCATGCAAAACAAGACTCGGGGAAGACTCCCCTTGGCAACCATATAGAACACTAAGGGCTTGCATTTCACAATTAGAGTCATATGCTTGAGAAGGTTTGGGACTCAACATGCAAACCAGTCATAGGCATCCAAACAATCAAACATACAATTCATCATTTGATCAAATATAAGTATACATACTCTCACGGTAAGTGACACGCACTAGCATCGTGTACAAATAGCAAGACAAGTCAATGGAAGCCCACGGGATAAGACGTTTCCCGGAACCGTATACGATAAGACGTTTCGTATACTCATGACCTAGACAAACAGGTTCACGAGATAAGACGTTTCCAGGAACTGTATACGATAAAACGTTTCGTATACTCGAGACTTAGACAAGCATGTCCACGGGGTAAGACATTCCCCGGAATCGTGTACGATAAGACATTTCGTACAGACAAGACTCTAATCCTCCCAGTAGGACGACGATAATAATACGGTCCTAGTCTAAACCTGGCCAGACTCCCGGGATAAGACGTTTCCCGATTTGACATGTGGTATGATCACGTTCCACATCCAAGACTCGATCAACACAAAGGACGTCGAGTACCCCAAATTCGGCTAAACCACATGAAAAAGGCGGAAAGAGATCTATAGTCAAAAGTCAAGCTAGTACGCTACATGCAATGACACCACCTCGCAAGGATACAATATTTGACGGCCGGGTCGATCAACGCATTGCGTTCACCTCCTAACAACGTTGTCATATCCCCACTAAAACATGCATACAAGCATCAATGATACGCCCCCATCGCTCCGACATTCCAGACTAACGAGGATAAGGTGTAGCCGGGAAATGAGAGTTCATAGCACTCAACAAGTAGTGCTCAAATCAAAATATAAGGTAGAACCGACTCAAGAGGGGACATATCCAAAACCGTCACAAAACATGTGATATAAGCATATGAGATATCATATATTCTAAACATGAATATTTAATGTTATTACGTAAGTTTATACAATAAACAAACCATACAAACTATTACATGTGAAGTCATACGAAAAAGAAATGAGAATAAGCTACAGGGGGTGCCAGCCGGTCAGGGGGACCGGCTGCCGGCTACCCGGCTGGCACTACAACAACAACAAACATACAATAAAATGCAGGGGATTCCCAGCCGGTGGGTGTGACCGGCTGCCGGCTACTGGCTGGGGACGCAAGCCAAATGAAAGGAAAAAAGGAAGATTGGGGAAGGGGGAGTCTCAGCCGGTCGGCCGGCTGCCGGGTGGCCGGCTGCCGGGTGGCCGGTTGGGACTCGCATGCTAACAAAAGTTCAACAATTTCACCAGGTGTTCCTAGCCGGTCGGCTGACCGGCGGCTGATCGGCCGGCTGGGACTTACGCCTTGTCAAAATTCCACGAAACAACCATTTCAGTTCTGACCTGCCCCAGCCGGTCGGCTCACCGGCGGCCTGTCGGCCGGCTGGGACTACAAGCACGAACAACAATCAACCAAACCAAATTTCCATGGTTACTTATCCAATTCCAACAACATTTATTAGCATCAAACCACATTGAATGTACATTAATCATTACCAATCATTGAATAAACATTAATTAAAACAAAACTCACACATATTTAATGCCCAACACAAGTTCCAACATATTAAATTAGCATAATTAATCACTTGAATACTAATTAGCATATGATTAGTGAAAGAAAGCATGAATGGTGAAATTCACACATATGAAAGGCAACAAGTAGGTTTGGTTTGCTCATGAAATTCAAACAAAGGTTGTATCTTTCTCTACTAAAACCACATTTAAAGCATTAAAAACGTAAATTGATATCGAGTATGGAGGAAGAACTAGCTAAGAATCAACGAAATTGGGTAGGAATTGAGTGAGATAAAGGAAGTTTTGTGTTGTTCAACAATGGTGAGTATGGAGGCTAAGGTTTTGGGGTTTAGTGAGGAAGAAGAGAGTGAAAGGTTTGCTGAAACTTTTAAGTGGGAAAATGAGTGTGGGTTGGTTTGGGTTGAGTAAGTAGAGTGTGGGAGAAAGACTCAAATGTGGCCCAAGGCGTAACTCACACAAAGTTCCGAGTAGAGTCCGAATACGGACTCGGATTTGTCAAATTAGACGTGGAAAACTAAGATATAAATTAAATCTAAAATTACGCTCATTAATAATAATATAATATTATTAAAATAATTTAGAGTACATTTGCGGGTGTTACAAAGTAGCTAAATGACGCCCATAATTTTACTTGTTACACGGTTACATGCACCCCTAGAAATTACTATTTTGCCCATTTTTTTATATTTTTTCTATAATATTCTTTACACTCCCTTATTGGCAACGACTTCATGAAAAAAAAAACTTAAATTAGCAATAAAGTTACGCATTAATTAACGATGAATTGAAAAAAATAGATGAACTAACGTTTTTTTTATATGTTTAAACAACAATTAACGACAATAATAACAAAATAAATTTTGTTTTCTTTTTACCAAACAACGATATAAATATGATAAGATTATGAAGGTGGGAATGCATAATGTTTAGTATTGATATATAATTGTTGTTGTGTTATTGATATCAGAAAATGATTGGTATTTATAATATCTTACAAGAAACCTAAGTATTACCAAAACCCTAATGACAACTGTCATACCGTAGCCGTCACCTCGACGTCTTATACTAAACCTTAGACTCTCTAACATCCCCCCTCAAACTCATGGTAATTTGATAGAATTTCCATGAGTTTGCACAAAATATAAAATAGAAATCTTCAATCTCGATCTTCTCATCTCCATTAGTCGTCTTCGTCTTCGCAAATTTCGGTAAAATAAACGATTATAAGACTCGCTAGAAAAATCCCTTCGAACAAGAACGTTGCTATAATTAATTATCGATGTTGTTGTTATTAATTATCGTTTAATAATACATACGAAATTTACATTATTCAAGTACACACAAAACATGAGCAAAACGCAAAATTTACGAAAAACTTTAAGGGTAACAAGCTGGGTTGCACGGACACGACCCAAATTTGCCCTCCGCGTGTCCGACACGGTGTCGGACACGGACACGCCTAGGACACGGCTCCAAACGTGTCCGACACCTCAAAAACCGTGTCCTTGGTTTTTTTTTAAAAAAGGTGTGTCGGACACGGTCCAAAAAAAATTGGACACGGCCCGTATTTGCTTTGACACGGCAGTTATGCCAAATGAAACAATAAACCCTTCTTTTATTTCAAAAACTGAATAACTCCACTTTACCAAAACTCCAAAAACATCACCTTCTTTCCCGTTTGGCTTCGTCGTCGCCGCCAGGCCGCCGTCGCCGCCAGTCTTCTCCTCGCCGCCGTCGCTGCCAGCCTCCTCCTTGCCGTCGTTGCCTTCAGGTAACCCTTTCCCCTAATTTATGATTTCCCTAATTTGTTATTCTAGGGTTTGTGATTAGTTTGTGAATATGCTAAAAATTTGCTGCTTGTGCTCCAGTTTGTGTAATGGCATTTGTGTTTGTGATTTGTGTTTGTGATTTGTGCTCCAATTTAAGAGGTAACCCTTTAAATATGGTGTGGACATTTTAAGAGGGAGTGTATTTGTGATTAGGAGTGATTTGTGTTTGTGATTTGTGTCGTCTTAATAGTAGGAACTGGAGGAAGAGCTATATATTTGTTATGCTATTGTAGGAAGGAACTGGAGGAACTGGAGGAAGAGTCACGACCCAGGAAGAGCTAGTACTATGGCAATTGGCAAGTGGCAAGTGGCAACTATGCTATTGTAGGAAGGTAGGGAGCATATTCCTAATTTGTGATAGTTTTTTTAGGAATTTGTGCTCCAATTTGGTTAACCATATTCCTAATTTGTGCTCCATATTCCTAATTTGTTCATTTTAATTTTGGGTTTGTAATTTGAAACTTTGTAGTTTGTAAGACATGTTTGATTTTAACGTATAAGATATTAATATGGGTCATTTCCGACTTTGTGGCATTTAATTGATCAAAATTTAGATGATGGTTATAATGTTCTTCAAATTCCCTTTATTTTAATATGTATATTGATTTTTTTTTTTGCCGTGTCCGTGTCCTAAAAATTTTGAAGTGCCGTGTCCCGTGTCCGTGCCCGTGTCCGTGTCCGTGTCCGTGTCCGTTTTCGTGCAACCCAGGTAACAAGTAAAACTAGTGTTGTGATATAGCAAACCCCTTCTACAGTCACTTGTTCTCACTTGTGACGGTCATGTCCGTCACAAGCTTGTGACAGGTCAGATCCCCTTTCACAAGGAGGCAAGTGGGAATTCAGTTGGATTCTTGCTTGCCCTCTCACTTGCCTTCTTGTGAGAGGGAATCCGCCTCACAAACTTGTAACTGATATACCCGTCACAAATGAGAATTTGTGTTCCATGTACAATTGGACAAATGTCAAACGATAGAGAAAAAAAGTATCGGAAATAACCTCATTAGAAGTAGTTTAAACCCACACTCGTGCGAAAACCGATAAGATCAATCACAAATTCTCATTTAAAATAGGTACGGAATATATACTATCCGTCGCAAGTTTAAGACAGTCCAATATATACCACATCTCCTTACTTTTTCCCTAAAAAATACAAAAAAATTTATACCATCTTAATCTTAAAACAAAACTCTTAAGTAAAACTTACTGTCAATCAATACGCAAAATATGGTCACGCAATGAACACATGGTTAGCACCGTTTTCTTAAAGCAAGTTAAATTCAATGAAGTGGAAAAAAGAACAATTATTTGTTAGTTTTGTAGCGCGGAAATGGTATACCTTTTTTTTTAAAATTTTTTTAATATTCTATCCTATTTAAAATAACCTTCTCTTTCTCATTTTCATCAATTCATAATATCTTTTTTCTTTTCTTATTTAGTAAACTTTTATACTTATTTAAATTAGTTCACCCACAACAATACCCCATAATACTCATACTTTATCTTATTTTAATCATCTCTCCCCACAACAATACTTAATTTAATCAACTCACCCCACAATATATTCTCTCTCCAATCACCTTACCTCACTGCAATATTGTTTTTTATTTAATTAAAAACCTTAATTTTTGTGCAAAAACTAAAGAAAGCATTTTTAAAATAATGCTGAAAAAATAAGTATTTGTCGTTTTGGGTCGGGTACAAAACTATTTATCAAAATGGTCTCCACGTATGCTCGAGTTTTCAAAACCTGAAATACAGAACAAACACGCCATTGGTAATGGCGTGTCTTTAATTTTTTTTTTTTTTTAAATAAAGAATGTACTTTTCACAGACACGCCAATGGGAATGACGTGTCTCTGTAAGAAAACCCGCGTTTACTTTTAGTCCGTTTTTGTAAGTTTGCATTTTCCTACTCACTAAAAACACGTCATTGACAATGGCGTGTTTTCTCCGTGTTTTTGATTCGCGAAATCCGATCCTACGTGGACACCATTTTGATAAATAGTTTTAAATCCGATCAAAAACGACAAATACTTATTTTTTGAGCATTATTTTATCAATGCTTTCAAAAACTAAATGGGGAATGTTATAATGAATAGGAGGGACTAAGAGTTACTACGTTATATCATGTAACCGGGCCTATGCTACACTCAATTGGAGAAAAGAGAGTCCATTTTATAAATCCAAGAACGTTCCACTCCAAACCAATTCACAACAAAGAGAGTAGTCAATTACCTTATAAAATGGTATAATATCTCATTTTTTTTATCAATATGAGATAACACTCACATGTGAGACTTATTGAGTTTCTTTACACCCATTCACATGTGAATCCACTTTAAATCAGACCGAGTTCATCAACAGATAAACTTTTTCTCAGATTGCAAACAAGCTCGGACTGGGCCAAATAAAAGGTAGTGAACTAAAACTACAATGATTTGAAGTAAAGACGAATTTGCTTTGATTAATACACAAATTATTTACGACATATGACTAAATGCTTAAGTTAAAGAACCAGGTATGACCCTTATCAAAGCACACAACCAATGATGAAGAGGTTGTGTTGTTAATCAAACACACGACAAAGACTAAGCAAACACACTCCAAGCACTGAGCAAAAGAGAACTCAAGCACTAAGTCAAGAGTGCTATCAGAAACAATGTTTCAGTTTTCATTCAACATAATTTGATTTCTTACAGGATAACTTGGCTTATATAGGACAAGGATTATATGTTTTCGGACGTACAAAAGATCATTTAACGGTCCTAAATACATCACCTAAATGACAAGAGTAACAGTAATCTTGCCTTAACGTAAAAACAAAAATAAATCAAAAGCACTAAGTAATAAAGTTGCTTCGAGTTTGTTTGCTTGCTGATAAGGGTAAAGTCGCGTCTCCTTAATCAAAGTAAACCTAAATCACTACTAACTAATAGTCAGCGGTAAGTAAGGTATCGAATCCACAAGGAAGCGGTAGTATTCTAATCTGTTAAATTAGGTTTGTATCTCAAGTAACAATTCGGGGTTTGAGATTGGTTTCTAAACTAATAGCAAACAATAATAATAACTAATAAATAATAACAATAACAACTAATAATAAGCAATAACAAACTAATAAGGTTGAAAACAATGAGATTAAAAGTTTAGGGTCTCAGGTTCACTAGGATTATTGTTCAGGGGTAAGGATGTAGTCAACTATCATGCAATAAAGTTATCTAAGATCACAAGATCGGTCGATTCAATTATGTCCTTTAGATCTACAATTTAACATGCGATCGCTATCATTAAACGAGTTCTATTCAATTATCGTAGCCTATCTTAGTCTTAACCCGGTCGGTGTCAATCCTAATTTGCGAGACTAGTTAATTAATCCTGGCCAGTAATTAAACAACTAGAATTAAAACGATAATCAAACGATAACCATGTAATTGCAATTCAATTAATCAATCTACCCCTTCTAACAATCCTAGATTCCCTTTCAACCCCAGAAAGAAATTTAGCTACTCATGACGATATTAATAACAACAATAATAATTAAAGTAAACATGATTAACAACTATGAAAGGATGAACAAAGAATAATTAAAGAACTAGAAGGTAATTAATTAAATAACAAAGAAAGATTGAAGAATACCGATTACAAGTTGAACTAAAGACAATCGTCTTTGATGAATAAAATCCAGAGGCAAGCAAACTAAATTAGGGTTTCTGATTTAAAGCATAAAAGTATTAAAAAGCATGAGAAAACATGTCTAATTATGAAAGACGAGCTTTCTTTTTATAATACAAAAGATCTAATTAATTAGGTTAAAGTTTAGGAAAATTAGAGAAAACCGCCGAAATATAGGTTGCTCGATCGAGCAAGGCACTTCTGCTCGATCGATCATGACCACAGTGCGACTCGACCGAGCAAGGTAGGTCTGCTCGGTCGAGCAGCCTTCATTTTGGCTTTGTTTCTTCACTTTTCTTCCTTTCTTGTCTTTCTTCTCGATTCTTCTTGATTCTTCTCGATTCCCGTGCCTAACTTTCCACGATTCACCTCCGCCATGCTCCATATCTACTCAAAAAGCTCCAAATGCATCCAATCTGCATTAAAACATAACAAAAGCGGCAGAATCGATATTCTAGCTAAAATAGCATAGAAATAAGCAAGAAAAGGCGGTAAATCAAGTTAAATGCATCTAAGGGAGGCATAAAATATGTATATAAATAATGATCATAAAACTCCCCCAAACCAATCCTTTGCTTGTCCCTAAGCAAAGCAATCAACACATACAAAGACAAACATACAAATGGTGAATGAAAAACTCAAAGCTAATGTTAATGCACATACAAATCCCAAGCTATCCATATCTATAACAAAGTAATGACCAAGTTTTACCAATAAAACAAATTCAAAGGTACGGGAAAGTAGAAAACGCAACTCATATTCCAAGATTTTACATGATACCGTAGTATAGACAAAAACCAAATACCTTTCAATCTTGCAAGGCTCAATTTGTCGGATTCTCGCGGATTTACTCAAGCACTCATAAGTTTATGTAAAGGTGAGTTTTGTGAAGATAGAAAGAAATAGAAACACTCACTCAACTTATGAAACATGCATGCATTCTAATGTGATAGTAATTTCCCCAACTAATACGCATTCGCTATAAAGCACATGAATCAGGACAAAAAGGGAGGCTAATGGGCAAAGGTATAGAAGTGTATTGTGAAAAGGCACGTATGGAAATGTGGGGCTAAGACCGGTAGTCGCAGCGACACTTACCAAAACAAATCTACAAGACTAGCACAAACCAACACGGACTAGAGAAATCATCTTAAACTTTGATAACACAAGAGAGATATCGATATTGCTCTCTGAAAAATGCATTAGACTCTAGTAAATTCCCTTTCATTATCCCTTGAATAATTCAATGAAGCAACATATATTTCTTTTCTCTTTTTTCTCTTTTTGTCTTTTCAAATCTTTTTTTTTTCATTCATTTTTCTTTTTTTCATTTTTTTTTTCTTTTCAGATCTTTTGCTTCACTTTTCTCAACAAAGGGAATAAATGACACAATTGCCAACATACTTGCTACACCCAATTGATATTCTTTTTTAAATTCCGACCTAACCATAGTAGACAAGTAGATAAGAAAAACATGCAACTGCGACTGCCCCGATAAGGTAGGCAAGTTCTAGGAATGAAGCTATTATATGGCTTGTAAAACAGGCTACAAAAGGCTCAAATTGGCTAAACATAGAGAACTCAATAATAAGGGTATAAAATCAAGTCTTTTTGGTTATGTGAGGCTTATTTGAACAAAAAGAACCACCTTTCATCATGCACTTATCAAACGAACGCGTATAGTATCAAGAAACGGATGTCACACTTATGCAATTTGATGTTACACATCCCACAAGGAGTACCACACTCAAGCCTAAAGACAATGAGACCAGTTTATTGATGTTCCTGGCCTAGGAAGCTCTATATACCTCAGAATTTTAAGTGGTTTACCAACAAAAATTGGCCAAATCTAATTAGCATAAGGTATGTCAAAAACGGTCAAGACTTGTTGATGTAGTGGAAATAGTTGTGAAGTAGGGATGTCGATCTCAGGGACGGTTGTTGTTCAAAATTGATCTAAAAGTCTACTAAAAGTCTCTTGCAAGTCACAAAGTGATTTGGGTTTGGGTTTGTTGGCTACACTAATTAACAACAATTAAAAGCAATTAAAAACAACAAAAGGAGTCTAAAGCTATAAAGGTTGGATTTTTATCAAATAAGAGGGGAGACTAGGGTGAGTGGGTTCATATGGGTAGTAAAGTCGGGTGCAAGGGTCGGGTCTAATAGTCGAAATATCATCTAGTCTAGGAAAGTGAATCGAGGCTTCCGTTCTTACGATTCCTCCTCAAACCGACTCTAACTAGCTATCGCGTCACTAGATACGGCTTGCCAAAACTAGCGGTTCTACGAAAGACCACGACTTTCGATCTTATGGCATTCGAAACAAACGAAAGATTCATGCAAACTCAAGTAAGCATTTCATCAAACATGTTATAAGCATAGCATGGAGACTAGACAATAATCAACTATTAACCCCAACAATAACACATTAAACCATACAAGGACCCATAATCCCCCACATTACCCTAGCAAGATTACTACTCACTCATACTTGAGGGAAATTCGATATTTACTAAAGATTGTAAGAGGAAATCAACAACAACATTAAACATTTCTAATTAACAATAAGTAGATAACAATAATCGAAATGAAAACTTAATTAAAAGCAAGATTAAGTAGAGAAATTATACCCACTTGGAGAAAGATTAGAACTTTGATATAAATACCAAGATTTCGTCACAAATCCTTGAATATAACCCAAGTTCATACACTAAACCAAGTTGAAATCACTAATTAACCGACTAATTTGCTTAATTAAGGAAGATTAATACAAGATTAAAACTAATTCTATTGAAGTTTCAGATCTAGGGTTTCGTGCCCTTTAATTACATAAGAGGGTCTATATATAGGTTTACAAAATGAAGGGAAGATGGGCTTCGAGAAGCTTCATGGACTGGCACATTCACGACCGTGAAATGGGTTTCACGGTCGTGAAACAAGTCTCACGACCGTGAAACTCCATTTCACGGTCGTGAGGAAGTTGGCAGAACATGGCTTAACTTTCACGATCAAGTCACGACCGTGAAGTTCATTTCACGACCGTGACTGAGGTTTCACGACCGTGAGATGAGTTTCACGGCCGTGAAACCAAATCCACGAAAATCAAACTTCTTGGGCATGCATCTCACGACCGTGAGATGGCACTTCACGACCGTGAGATGGTCATTCTCCTTCTTCCTTCGCTTGACTTTGTTGTTTCCTTCTCGGTTTCGCTTGCCTTGACTCGGGAGGGCTTTGGCGCGTCGAGTAGGCCCCCCAAGGGTATGTGGGGCCCCCAAGGTGTGCCGTGGGTCCTCCGAATGATTCACCTTCTTCTTTGTTGATCAAAAATAGGTAGAATCTGCCCCAATTGACGGTTTACCTACAAAAGCACGATAAAAGCGAGAAATATGCTAGAAGAAGGTAAAACATGTAGAAACGCTCCTGGGGAGCGTTAAAGGCAAACAAAACGAGATGAAAAGGGGTGGAAAAGTGGGGTGAAATGACACTATATCAAATCTCCCCAAACCAAACCCTTACTCGTCCCGAGTAAGGATGAACAATAGTCAAGACCCTTAATTAACTACGCTAAACCTAACCGATACAAGGCAATTAACGGGCCTTGCTCCGTCCCTTCAACTCACAACAAGGTATCCATGAGGTAGGACACCTTCTTGCAAGGCAAGTGGGGGCTTGCCAAAACTCCGATGCATTCAAGACAATAAAGCACACCAAACAAATGAGAATGCATCAACAAAAGCAAATGGCAACATGCCTCATCCATGCGCCGGGATTCATCTAAAATGGAAAAATTTCAAGCATGCAAATTCCTATGTACTTACTAGTTTTACAAAGAACTATGCCTAGAAAGATAGAAATAAATCACCTCTTTATTGTGTAAAATTAGTATATTCGTTCACGTCTACTAGAAAACTTTGTCAAGGGTGATAAAGGCGGGATGGAAAGTGAGGGCCCCATGGTGTTAGAAGACACTGTAGGATCGGAATTCCGCCTCTCACCTAAGTGAAAGGAAGGGTCGTCCCCTCTTAGCCATGCAACGTAGGAGTAATCATCAAGAAATGGTAAGGAAACGAGATGTTTGAGTTCTTATTTTGTTTCTTTTTCTCTTTTCTTTTCTTTTTGTTTTTGATTTTTTTTTGGTGCTTGATTTGGGTGCCTTTTGAGAGCAAGGTGGCCTAGCGAAAGGTGTGCGGCGGAGACCAACAATAGGCAAATCCTCGCCGTAGCGACATCGAGAGCGACCCCATATGTATTGAGGGTACTCTAGAAGAGCCTAGAAGTCTCCATATGCACTCCCTAAGCTAGGACTAAGGCAAAAAATGTGCAAAATTTCAAGCTTTTCTTTTTCTATTATGTTTGAACTCAATTTTTGGACTTTTGATGGGAAAATTTCCTTTTTGTCAAATGTAGTGAAATGTGATGATTGGACAATTGCATGGCCTCGAGAGTCACCTAGGAAAGCGTTCACCAAGGAATTTTCACACCATGGGGATGGTCAAGATGATAAATGCAACCCCTTGACTAGGCTCTAGGAAACGGTGCGAAAATTATACTAAAAATACACGTTAAAAGGTGTTTCAAAATCTATTTTAATAGGCAAAGTGCTAAGCAAAAAGAGCATCTACAAGGGCCTATTCAAACTTGTTCAATTTCCAAATTAGGCATTCCAAAAAGTTCTCCTAAATGCAACTATATGCCATGATCTAGAATTAAGCAACATATATACAAACTAATGCAAATGCTCTAGTGAACTACGTGACAATTAATCTAATGAAACCCCCTAACAGCACATAAGTCACACAACCGCCAATTCATCAACAAAGCATCAACCATTCCTCCAAACTCCTCATGTGATAAGAAGTAAAGAAAGAAAGAAGGGGAAGAAATAAGAACGATCATACCATGGCGGTCTTCTTAATCCCTTCTATAAGTCTCTTGAGCGATGTGTAGCGGACCTATGTATGGAGGTTAGAAGAAAAAGCAATGCAAATATATACAAAGTAAGATATAAACAAGCTAATTTTTAGGATTTTTCAAATTTTTCAATTTTTTTGATTTTTTTAAATGGTTTAAATGCAAAAAAATAAAAAAAATAAAAACTATGAGAATAGTTTCCTATCCCCCACATTGGAACAAACATTGTCCTCAATGTATGAAATAGGATTATTGAAAGCAAAATGAAAACATGTTTTTGGATTTTTGAATATTTTCTAAAAGGAAAGAACATGTTTTTGGATTTTTCTTATATTTTGAAGAAATAAAAACTTGTTTTTGGGATTTTTGATTTTTTTTTTTTTGATGAATATTCACAAAATGAACAATATATACAAGATGGTTAGTTATGCAAATGAACTAATCTAGATGAAATGCATGAACTAAATAAAAATCCTAAAACTAAATGCAAAATGATATAATACAAGTGCATGATCTAAGTAAATGCAACTAAACTATATGCTAATCTAGAGTCCCGTTGTGGTGGTAAGGTGCATAAATGCAAGCCCCTCATGGGGTACCTCCCACAAGAAAGTCTAGTGTGTCATATCGGAGTCTCATCGTGGCGGTAAAATGCATAAATGCACGCCCCTCATGGGGGTACCAACCACGGGAAAGTCTAAAAATGACACCTAACTACGTGATGCATGAACTAAGCTAAATGCAAGGTTGTTTGTCAATTTGGATTTTTCATGGGGAGCAAAATAATGGTGTCCGATGGGATGGACACCCGCCTCCAATGTTGCCGAGGCCAACCAATAAAACACACAAATTACAAGTTGGAGAAAACAAATTATACAAATCAAAGAGAGGAGAGGAGGAGACACACACTAGAGGGGAGGGGGAAGATGCTAAACAAGCCACCTAGACACCACTCCGACTCTTCCAATTATCAAACAAAAACAAAAAACCTCTCAAAAGGTCTCCATCACATCCTCATCCTCATCACCATCCTCATCATCATCCTCATCGTCATCATCTCCACCACCACCACCACCACCCTCTTCCCTATTCCCTTGGTCGCCCCCGGTCTCCATGCCCCCTCCCCGGTTTCCTTGGTTGGGAAACAAAAAATCGGGCTGAGCCCAGCTTGGCATCAAACCGTTAGGGTTAATGTACCCTTGGTTGGCCAGCAAAAAGTAGTTGGGGTAGGAGGCATAATAGTTGTTGACCCGGTCTTCATGCATGTTCAGATGCATGTTCTGCATCAGACCGGTTAAGTAGTCGCCCTGGGGGGAGATGGTCGGGTCGGGGTGAGTATACCCCTGGTAGTCAAAGGGGTAGGGGGGGATGGTCACGTAGCTGGGTGGGGGGTAGGGAAACTGCATATGCGGTAGGGGGAAAGGGGGAACAGGCGCTGCTACCTGGGGTGCACTCTGACTCGGTCTAGGAACGGGTCGGGGTCGAGGCTGGGAAGACTCTCCCTCCTCCCTAGCACCACTGGAAGCGGCCCTACCACCTGCCGCCGTCACTGGCAGCAGGTAGCTGGGTCGCCTCTCCATAGTGTTGTCCCTAGGGGAAAAGAGAGGGAGTCTATGACAAGGAAGGTAAAAAGGGGTTGCACCCTTAATCACCCAAAGATAACCCTTATCCCGGTCAAGCCTAATCCAATTTGAGTAGATTAGGGAATTCTCGTCAAGAAGGGTCCCCCCGGTCAAAGCCACGTACCTCCCATCACTGTTAAAATTTGGGTCAAAGTGCTTGGCCAAAAAAGTAACCAAACCCCCCATGGTCACCGTCTGCCTACGGGCTATGGTGTTCCTACCCAACTTCCTCCACCTCCTATAGATTTCATTCATTAAGGGGAAGGTGAAGGCGACCCTATGTCCTTGCACATTTAAGTGCGACTCTAGAAGGGTCAAGTCTAGCTGGGTGAGGTAGTTCGGCTCTTGCCGCCCTAGGAAGGTGCTCGACACTAACCTATGCCAAAACCGAGGCACAGGGTGGTGAATTAGGAGGGCCGAATTCCTACGGAAATCGACCAAAGTCCTACCGGTCAAAGCCATCCAAAGAGGGCTCAAATCGTAGCCCTTTGGCTCTACAGTATCCCTCCTAGGGGGAAAATCTAACCCCAGAATAGCAGCAAACTCAACCATTGGGACAACATGTGAGGTATTAGCAAGACGGAAGCTGAAACACGGTACTTTGTCAGCATTTACCAGGCTATTTAGACTACTAAGAAATTCTAGTGTGAGACTCCGGTAGGAGAGCTCATGCATGGAATAAAGAGTAGTCATACATGAGACCGCGAAAAAATTTCGCAGGGCTTCCGTCAAGCCAAGACGACGTATTATGTCATGGCAAAGAAAAACAGTGGGTTCCACCTCTAACCCCTGAATGGCAGCGAAGGCTTGTCGTTGAGCCTCCGTCTCAAAGACGACTTCCGGAAAACCCGGAAGTTGCTCAATCTCTAAGTCTTCGTTAGCTTCCGGGTTGTTGGACCCGCTGCCTCTCCGTCTTTTTGGTGCTCTTGCTGCTGCTCCTTTCCCTTTTCCTTGTCCCACCATTGTTATCAAGCTTTTTCCCCCAAAAAAAAATTTCCCAAGGAAGCTTCTAAAAACGATTAAGAACACTAGAATAACCTTCAAATAGCCCCAATACAACTTTCTAGTGGAGTAGAAAGCAAAAAAACTAACCCGAAAAGTAGATCTTAATTTCGGATTTTTGAAAACCTAAGGTTAAAAATCGAATTTTTTGGGTTTTTTGGTGTTTAAAAGGGAAAAAAATGGTTCTCAAAGTGTTTATAATTGAAGAATGAAGCTTTTTGTGATAATTTGGGAGAGATTTGAGTGAGTTTGGTGAGGATTTGAGGGATATTTGGAGTGTTTGTAGTGAGATGAGGGTTTGTGTGTTTGTGTTTGTGTTGTTGTGTGTTGGAGTGAGAAGATGAGGAAATGAAAAGAAAGAAGATAAGGAAAGAAGAAGAGAACTCGGTCCAAGCACTTCACGACCGTGAAATGAATCTCACGACCGTGAGATCCCATTTCACGACCGTGAGACCCAAGTCACGACCGTGACTTGTTGGTTAACTGCTACTGCATTGTTTTTCGTTGTCTCACGACCGTGAAATGCCATTTCACGACCGTGAGATGGAGAATTCGTGTGAGATGGAGAATTCGTGATTTCCTTAGCTTAGCTCCAAAATCTTCACCCTTTGCTTGATTTCTCGCTTCTTCTTTAGCATTCCGCTACGTTTCTTTCAATTCAACTTACGACAACAACCACAAACAC
>JAIUZE010012110.1:0-43392 GCA_022085475.1 Heliosperma pusillum | reverse complement strand
TACATATAATTTCCAAGTTATGGTTGAACTCTTAGATTTTTATTATATTTTTTAAATTAATTATTTTTGTAATAATATTATCAACTTTTCAACATTATATTCATACCTATACTTTCCAAGTTATGGTTGAACTCTTAAATTTTGATTATATTTTTTAAAATAATTATTTTCCTAATAATATTATCAACTTTTCAACTTTTTAGAAACTCTTTAAATAAAAATTAAATTCATAACTATTATTTGTCCCACATTGGAAAATAATGTAGATGTGCTAAAAATATTACATATAAATAGTAGAATTGTTCCACATTGGAAAATAATAAAGAGGGTAATCCTATGATTATAAATAGCAGTCATCCTTAAACTTTATGTATGAACCCAAAACTTTTGAATCTCTTAATATTGTCTTAGAGATCTCTTAAAAATTTGTAGATGTGATGAATATACTATGTATAAATAGTAAAATTGTCCCACGTCATAAAATTAACATAAGGTGGGTGATCCTATGATTAAATATATGAATCATTCTTGGACCTTATATAACAAACTAAAATCTTTTAAGTGTGACAACCCTCGCGAATGCGGAAATAAAACATAACAAGCATGTGATTTATAAAGCGGAAAATACGGTATTTTAAAATCCTTTATACATGCAAGATAGAAATACGAGGAATGTCAGTAATTACAAACCAAATATAAAATACTACAAGAGACGTAGTCTCTCAAAATGTTAACCAACAACAAAATTATTAGCAACTAGCTAATCAACGCCTAGAGGTGTTTCATCCAAGGACAACGCCCGCTAGCTCACACCCGAACCCAAAATACCACAAGCAAAAAGCCATCCAATCAAGCAACCTGTTCATCCATGAAAAACATGAACGCCACAGTCAGTGGGGAGTAACTCCGGGTTCTCCCAGCCATATCACATTAAACGTACATAAAAGGAAATACAAAAGTAGAAGCATGCATATATAGATATACATGTGAAATACGATAAGGATAGATAGGCAATTCAATATATAATGATAAGAGCATATGAAGTACAAGTCCGAATCCATCATGTTATACAAAGACTCGGGGAAGACACTCTTAGGCAACCGAATACGCTCACTAGGGCTTACATCTCACCGTTAGCGGTATAAGTTTGATAAGATTGAGACTCGACAAACAAACCATGCCAAGTTATGGTATGATCATGAATAATAAATCATGTAATCATCCATTCACACATAACAACACAATGACGACATCTCTAACGGTAAATGAAACGCACTAGCACCGTGTACATGGCAAGTATGATTAACAGGCATCCACGAGATAAGCATTTCCCTGAACGCATACACGATGACATTTCGTATATGTAGACTAATTTCCTCCTGGTAGCACGATGATATAAATATTCGGTCCTAGTCTAAACCTGGCCAGACTCTCGGAATAAACCATTTTCCGATTCGACATGCGATGAAATTTCGCATCCAGGACTCGGTCAATCATTGACGCCGAGTACCCCAAATTCGGTCGATAATTCAAGAAAGAGGCAGAAAAGAGCTCAAGCCACATAAAAAGCGTTACGCTACATGCAAATAACACCACCTCGCAAGTACACACCATTTGAAGGTCGGGTCGATCAACGCAAAGCGTTCAACTCCCAACAACGTCGTCGTATGCCCACTACACATGCAATTAAGCAGTAGGATACATCCCTGTTCCGACATTCCAGCCTTACGAACGTGGAGGTAGCCAAGGAAATGAGAGCACAAAGCACAAGAAAAAATAGTGCTCAAACCGTAACATTTGTAAAAACCGACTCAAAGTGGGACATACCAAAAACCGTCACAAAACATGAGAATAGGGAATTATATAAACTTAACTATGATAAAAATGAATCAAAACATGATACATAAGCATTAGAACAAGTTTATGAAGCATAATGAATAAAAACATTGATCACCTCTCCAAAACAACGTTGTTTGGAAACCAACTAAAACAAGGGTCCACTTCAAACGCTCATGAATAGAGTTCTAGACATGCAAATGCAGATATTCCAAATGGAGGTCATAGCTTAACCTCTTACGGTTCCAACGGGATGTCACAAGCCCAAAACAAGCAAGTAACGAAGGAGATATGATCATTTTACGAACAGGGGTCAGTGCAGGAAAACTGTAGTCGGCCGCGCGTAACGCTGCCAGCGCCACCACGACGCAGCCAGCGTCCCACAACGCAGCCAGCGTCCCACGACGCAACCTGCGTCCTACACGGGATTCAGAAACGATCAAATCCCAACAAGTTACCAACAACAAAAATCCTCATTTATCATTACAAACCATCAATTCTCATATCAATTAACAACTAACAACAACCAACAACAACAACACAAGTCCTAAGCATACTAACCATAATCTAAATACGATTACTAGCCTAGAAAACACATAAAACACGTAAATGATATCGAGTAACCCTTCACCGTTACCTTTTTGCGTCTTTAAACGGTTTCTAAGTCTACCTCCACTAGATAGTAATCTTTGTCGGGGGCTAGAAAGTCTCCACCTAAACAAAGACGACAAAAGATGAATATAATTCACCTTTGAGAAAGACGGATAAATTGAAAAGCGAGAAAGACGGTAATTTTATTACCAATACGGAGGAAGATAAGAGGGGAAGAATAAGACGAACTTACGTGAATTTGAGCAAGAAATGAGCGAGTTATGACGATTACAAGTCGGATAAAAAATGGAGGCAAGGTTTTGGTTGATTTCTTAGTGATGAAGAAAGAAATGAGTTGTGAGGAAAAATTTAGGTTAAAGGGAGTATATGAAGAGAGTGAGTGGAAAAAGTCAAGAAAAGTCAAAGACGGCTTAAGACGGGATTTACTTGAAATCTCACGAAAAATCCAAATACGAACTCGGAAATTCTAAATTTGACACGGAAAAATTAAATCCTAAAATAAAACTAAATTTCGCTGAAAAGTATCCGTAAAATATTTTTACTATAAAAATAGGGTACATTTGCGGGTGTTACAATCACCCCACCTTTTAAAAAGTTTCGTCCTCCAAAACTTGAGAGTAGAAAACAAAAGTATCAAGGATAAGAATCAGTTTTCAAAATTAATACGAAAACTTTTATAAGGGGAAATATTTATGAAACGAGGTTCATCTCGAAAACAGTTTAATAAAATCTTTCATAAGTGCGAAACTTTATTTACGGATCGCAGGAGTGCCCGTCTCGAACGAGTACTCTAGTTATCCAAATCAAAGCAATGTCGAAATAGTGAAATCAAAATTCAAAACAACGTTAGTAAGTGCAGGACTAGTTATCAGACGTCTCCAATAACAAGTGCAAACATCCAACCAAACGCAAAATCCAAATATAACAACAAAAGAACTCCATTTTCTCCAAAAAGAGGGTACACAAACCATCTTTAGACTTCTTTGAAACGTTAAATTAGAAATATAATATGGAAATTTGAAAGTTTTATCAAAGATAAAATCAAATAACAAGACATTACACGTACATAGAGCGACTCGAACTTAAAGTTCACAAATCACGATAACAAAATATATACAAAACACGCAAAGACAAAACAAATCAAACTCTTTGGGATAGGAAGATCAAGATAAAGTCGGGAGGAAGATCTACAAGAATTCGACATTACTAACTCTACTAATAAACCAAATCCTCAAGAGAATGCAATTTACCCAATTTGCAACTCATCATTTTCAATCATCAGAAATCCTACAAACATATTCCATAATCACGAAACTTCGAGTAACAAATCCCAGTTATTCGAATCCAATTAGAATCTACTAAGGTCCATCGGCGCGGTAGACTCCACAACTAACAATCCACATGAAAGATTTATTACGCACTCTAATCTTCTTAGTTTCATTAAAACTCTTACTAGAAACTACCAACAAAATATTTATGTATGGTAACATGATCGCTAACAACCACAAAGTAAAGGACTTATCATGAAATCCTTTAATCCAATCTACTTCAAACTCATTATCCTAAATTTACAATGACCTTTCTCATCCTCGAAAGTCAAAACACAATCAAAGCAACAAACATAATTATCTAAGATTCAACTAGCCTCATCCAAAGTCTCACGACAAGGGAAAATCCATAATCCATTATCGGTTATAAGGATTCTTTAATACGCCATAACACCCTTAATTCGATCATTACTACACTCGAAGCCTCAAATATAAATAGTCACATTAGCAAACTATGGTGGTTACTAATCCTCAAGATAAATGGGTTCACCATTCTAACTCTATATTCCATAACAACTGAGTACTCATTATCCAAAGCTTGCAACTAATATTTCTCAATCTCCAACTATGATTCCTTAAGGATAAAAGAAAATTACTAATTCCAAACCACCCATGACCAATCACTTGGCAATCAGACAACCATTCAAATTATCTAGTTCACCAAAAACTCAAAATGAATCAATTTTCATTTATGACAATACTCCTCAAACTTTGGGTACCGGCTCAATTTCCCTAAAGCAAAGTCTCTTTTAGAATCCACCAATACCAATTAGAGACATCAAATTCCCAAATGACATACCAAGAAACCGTTATAGTACCCAACAACAACGAACTATTATCATGATTAACTAAATTCTCAAAATAACAGTAGAGTACCAAGCTCCAAATCCAAAACTACTAGGAGAAGATACATTATCACTATTAGGATTCATCCTACAGCTTAAGTCCTATTTTCCATGATCAAATACAATCTGAAATTTGCTCAATCCAAAAACACATATTCTAACCTAAGAATTCCAAAATATATTACACTTATTCTCTGAGACTTACAAATGGAATACCCAATCCATTAGAGTAAAGATGCAGGAGCAACGAGATAGGAAACGATAAGGAATCTCAAGGAGAACACGAGAATAAATAAGGCACGAGATTACAAGAGAGGAGCGCTGAAAATAACGAGGTCAAGAAAGAGATAAAGCAGATAGTAGAGGTATGAATATATCCGAGTAAGAAAGAAGGTACGAGCATGCGATTTCTTAAAGATCAATCTTGACAAAAACATTCAAGAATGGAAATGAAAAGGAATGATGGCACGAGTAAAGGTTTAAGGTTTAATCCACAAAATTTCTCCTTTCAGACTTATGGTGATAGTAAAGCAACTCATCCCAATAACAAAGGTCTCTTACAAGGGACCATCGTACCACAATCATCAAAGTAAGGTACACCTAGATTTAACAAATCGATTACAACCCAATTCATCCACCCTTTCATATAACACGGATTCCCAATTGCGGAATTGCAACTCAAGCATAATAACATTCTCTCAACTCCATAATTTGACACATTCCCAAAGGTTTCAAAAACCGAAGAACCAATAAGGAATTCTCCATACTAATCTCTTTTCAACTCCTACGGCCACAAGGTAGAACACCGAACTAAACGTCATTATCAACATCATATAGCCCACGAGTTCATTATTAACAAAGTACAACTTCAAGTAAACATCATCATTAACGTCCCAAGGTATTTCCATCATAGCTCACATCATCGAATCTCGCTCATATCTATAATCCTCAAGTAATATGGTTCAACTTACCGAAACCTTACTACTTCAAAACGAGTCTCCGATAGCATAAGATAAGATCATATCTTTAAATCCAAGAACTATAGCCCAAAATTTTTTCCACCAAGCCTATACTCACAAACACACAATAGGAAACCACAAGACGTCAACTTAACCTCAAAAGTATTTCGCACCTCAAGATATCATTCAAACTTCTTATTTACACCAATTAGACATATCATGCATGGTCTTCAAAACAATACTAAACTTTCTAAGTCCAAAAGACTAAATTACTAATGGTTAAGAAGGTCTAGCCAACTCATTCAACCTTACACCATCAAATACCATGAACTATCACACATTAGTCATGGCAAGCATCAAGCATTAAAATCATCAAACTTATCTTACTACCTTTCCTTAGAGTTACAACCAATCATCAATATAGGGTGAATTTAGATCTACACCATTTTCCCCAAATCACAAATTCATTCTAACAATCAGTAATATTCCACAAAATTCAAAGTTCTTCCAACCAAGTATAATATACCACAAATAAATGGGTATGGCATCAACAAAAATGTTACAAGCGGAAGGTAAGGATACCAATGGTAAGATGGAGGCACTATCAAGAGTAATTTCCAAGAGGCAAACAAGTTGGAAGACAAAGAAGCACCTAGATAGAAGGAAGAGAGCATAATACATTATGGACGAGAGAAAACATCGATGAGGAAGAAATACACTTCTATCAGGCTTGTCAATCTTCAATCTTCGGTAGAGGATACTTCTTCTAGGTAACACATGATCCACCTTAAGACGGTATATATAGATAAACATAACATCACTGAACACAATCAACAAACAAGTTAGAACCTAACAAACATCAAGTACACCAAGACTACCACCTTAGGTCCTTACCCATCTCTCATTGATTATTTCAACGTCAAGTAATTTAAGTTTAGGGTTCACGTGTGTGCGTCGGGAGCGTTAAAGCTCTGATACAAACTGTGACAACCCTCGCGAATGCGGAAATAAAACATAACAAGCATGTGATTTATAAAGCGGAAAATACGGTATTTTAAAAACCTTTATACATGCAAGATAGAAATACGAGGAATGTAAGTAATTACAAACCAAATATAAAATACTACAAGAGACGTAGTCTCTCAAAATGTTAACCAACAACAAAATTATTAGCAACTAGCTAATCAACGTCTAGAGGTGTTTCATCCAAGGACAACGCCCGCTAGCTCACACCCGAACCCAAAATACCACAAGCAAAATGCCATCCAATCAAGCAATTCAATATATAATAATAAGAGCATATGAAGTACAAGTCCGAATCCATCATGTTATACAAAGACTCGGGGAAGACACTCTTAGGCAACCGAATACGCTCACTAGGGCTTACATCTCACCGTTAGCGGTATAAGTTTGATAAGATTGAGACTCAACAAACAAACCATGCCAAGTTATGGTATGATCATGAATAATAAATCATGTAATCATCCATTCACACAT
This sequence comes from Heliosperma pusillum, assembly GCA_022085475.1. Lineage (NCBI taxonomy): Eukaryota > Viridiplantae > Streptophyta > Magnoliopsida > Caryophyllales > Caryophyllaceae > Heliosperma > Heliosperma pusillum. The sequence goes on along the minus strand of JAIUZE010012110.1, from coordinate 36,315 downwards.
AACCAACACAATGACGACATCTCTCACGGTAAATGAAACGCACTACCACCGTGTACATGGCAAGTATGATTAACAGGCATCCACGAGATAAGCATTTCCCTGAACGCATACACGATGACATTTCGTATATGTAGACTAATTTTATCCTGGTACCACGACGATATAAATATTCGGTCCTAGTCTAAACCTGACCAGACTCTCGGAGTAAACCATTTTCCGATTCGACATGCGATGACATTTTGCATCCAAGACTCGGTCAATCATTGACGCCGAGTACCCCAAATTCGGTCGATAATTCACGAAAGAGGCGGAAAAGAGCTCAAGCCACATAACAAGCGGTACGCTACATGCAAATAACACCACCTCGCAAGTACACAATATTTGACGGCCGGGTCGATCAACGCAAAGCGTTCAACTCCCAACAACGTCGTCGTATGCCCACTACACATGCAATTAAGCAGTAGGATACATCCCCGTTCCGACCTTCCAGCCTTACGAACGTGGAGGTAGCCAAGGAAATGAGAGCACAAAGCACAAGAGAAAATAGTGCTCAAACCGTAACATTTGTAGAAACCGACTCAAAGTGGGACATACCAAAAACCGTCACAAAACATGAGAATAGGGAATTATATAAACTTAACTATGATAAAAATGAATCAAAACATGATACATAAGCATTAGAACAAGTTTATGAAGCATAATGAATAAAAACATTGATCACCTCTCCAAAACAACGTTGTTTGGAAACCAACTAAAACAAGGGTCCACTTCAAACGATCATAAATAGAGTTCTAGACATGCAAATGCAGATATTCCAAATGGAGGTGATAGCTTATCCTCTTACGGTTCCAACAGGATGTCACAAGCCCAAAACAAGCAAGTAACTAAGGAGATATGATCATTTTACGAAAAGGGGTCAGTGCAGGAAAAATGCAGTCGGCCGCGCGTAACGCAGCTAGCGCCACCACGACGCAGCCTGCGTCCTACGACGCAGCCTGCGTCCTACGACGCAGCCTGCGTCCTACGACGCAGCCAGCGTCCTACGACGCAGCCTGCGTCCTACACGGGATTCAGGAACGATCAAATCCCAACAAGTTACCAACAACAAAAATCCTCATTTATCATTACAAACCATCAATTCTCATATTAATTAACAACTAACAACAACCAACAACAACAACACAAGTCCTAAGCATACTAACCATAATCTAAATACGATTACTAGCCTAGAAAACACATAAAACACGTAAATGATATCGAGTAACCCTTCACCGTTACCTTTTTGCGTCTTTAAACGGTTTCTAAGTCTACCTCCACTAGATAGTAATCTTTGTCGGGGTCTAGAAAGTCTCCACCTAAACAAAGACGACAAAAGATGAATATAATTCACCTTTGAGAAAGACGGATAAATTGAAAAGCGAGAAAGACGGTAATTTTATTACCAATACGGAGGAAGATAAGAGGGGAAGAATAAGACGAACTTACGTGAATTTGAGCAAGAAATGAGCGAGTTATGACGATTACAAGTCGGATAAAAAATGGAGGCAAGGTTTTGGTTGATTTCTTAGTGATGAAGAAAGAAATGAGTTGTGAGGAAAAATTTAGGTTAAAGGGAGTATATGAAGAGAGTGAGTGAAAAAAGTCAAGAAAAGTCAGAGACGGCTTAAGACGGGATTTACTTGAAATCTCACGAAAAATCCAAATACGAACTCGGAAATTCTAAATTCGACACGGAAAAATTAAATCCTAAAATAAAATTAAATTTCGCTGAAAAGTATCCGTAAAATATTTTTACTATAAAAATAGGGTACATTTGCGGGTGTTACATTAAGTCTCTTAAGTATTGTCTTAGAGATCTCTTAAAAGTTTATCTATTATTATCTTCACAATTGTTAAATTTACATCATTAAAAATTAATTTTAAAAGGTATTAATAAAAAAACTTAAGTATTGTAAAAAAAAAATTATGAAGATAATATAATTAGATTCGTGGTGAAAAAAACCTTGCAAAGTATAGAAACTCATATTATTTGGACATCTTTGGTGTAATTTTTAGTATATTATGTCCTACATTGAAAAATAATGTAGAAAGGGTGAATATATTACCTATAAATAGTAGAATTGTCTCACATCAGAAAATTATTGATCACAAGGTGGGTGATCTTATGATTACAAATAGGAATCATATTTGGAACTAAAGTTTCAACCCAAAATATTTTGGGCCTTTTACATATTGTCTTACAAAACTCTTAAAATTTGTATTATAATTTTCACTATAGTGAAATTTACATCATTAAAAATTAATTTAGAAAAGTATCATAAATAATAATTTTGATGGTAAACTATTTAATGTGTTATTTGTTCCACATATTGAAAAAAACAATGTAGGTATCGTGACTCGTGAATATATACTACGTATAAATATCAAAATTTGTCCCACATTAAAAAATTATCATAAATTGGAGTGATCTTAAATATGATCATCGCACGAGCTTTTAAACTATTTTTTTTATTGTTATGTTAATAAATGACTTTAAAAATTTAATAAATGACATTTAAAATATATTTTTATTATTCTATTATTAATATAACAGTTTAGTAACAGTTAAGAAATAAATATTACTCCCTCCAATCCAATCCAAACTACCCACACCCTTTTGCATAAGTTTTAAGAAAATTGCTTTTGGTGAGGGTAATATGAGAAAAGGATGAAAGAGGTAGTACATAAATTAGCTGTGGTATGTTATAAGAATGATAATTTTTGTAAATATAGGTATGTTATAAGGATAGAGTTGTCCTAATTTTACTCATTTATGGTATGGATAGTTTGGATTGGATTGTCCTAAAATGGAAGGTGGGTAGTTTGAATTGGATTGGAGGGAGTATATGAAAAAAGATGGTGTACTACTTAGTTTGTGATTAGTCCCACATTGAAGAATAATGTATGTGTGGTGAATATATTACTTATATATTGTAAATTGTCCCACATTGAAAAATTATTATAACATAGGGTGATCCTATGATTATAAATATGAGTCATCCTTGAACTTAGGTATAAACCTACAATTTTTTAAGTCTCTTAATCACTGTTTTGGATAACTCTTACCAAAATGGAATTATAATAGTCACAATAGTTAAATTTACATTATTAAAATTTAATTTAGAAAATTATCATAAATAATAATTTTGATGATAAACTACTTAATGTGTTATTAGTCTCACATTGAAAAATAATGTATTTGTGAAAAATATATATAATAAGTATGATTATAAATAGGAGTCATTTAGTCTCTTAAGTATTGGTTTAATGAACCTATAAAGTTTTGTATTATTAATTCCACAATAGTTAAATTTACATCATCAAACTTAATTTATAAAATTTAGGAAAGTATCCTATATAAGTAATAACTTTTATGGTGTACTACTTAATAAGTTATTTGTCCGACATTGAAATATAATACAAGTGTGGTAAATATATTACGTATAAATAGTATATTGTCCCACATTAGAAAATTATCATAAGCTAGGGTGATCCTATAATTATAAATAAGATTCATCCTTGGAACTTAGATATCAACCCATAATCTTTTAAGTCTCTTAAAAATTTGTATCCACATTAGTGAAACTTACATCATCAAAAATTAATTTAGGAAAATATCATTAAAAATAAAGTGAAAAGTATTTTATTTATCTCAATATACATTTCCTATATTATATTCAAGTGGTGTTTATAATTTGTATATAAAATTTTGGACATTCAATTCACAAAAAATATTGTGAAAATGAGTCATCTTTTAACTTAGATATTCACCCAAAATCTTTTGAATCTCTCAAGTATTATCTTTCAGAGATCTTAAAAGTTTGTATTATTATTTCTACCTTAATGAAATTTACATCATCAAAATTAATTTAGAAAGTATCGTATTTAATAATTTTAATGGTAACTACCAAATATGTTATTTGTCTCACATTGAATAGTAATCAAGTGTGGTGAATATACTATGTATAAATGGAAGAATTGTCCCACATCGGAGAAATATCATAAGCTCGGATGATCACGCGATTATAAATAAGAGTCGTCCTTGAAACTTAGAGATGAACCAAAAGTCATTTAAGTCTCTCAAATACTCCCTTCGTCCCGGTCATTTGTTTGCCTTTTTTTAGGAGTATTTTAGTGAAAGGCAAACAAATGATTAAGACGAAGAGAGTATTATTTTAGAGAGCTCTTAAAATTTTGTATTAATTATGAAATAATATAATTAGATTCGTGGTAAAAAAATGCTATCATTACAGTATAGAATATCATATTATTTTCATATACTTTGTGTAATTCTTAGTATGTTATATATCTCACATTGAAAAATAATGTATGTGTGGTGAATATACTAATAACTATAAGTAATAGATTTGCCCTATATCGAACAATTAGCATAAGGTGCGGTGATCAACCCAAAATCTTTTGAGTTTCGTAAACATTGTCTTAGCAAGCTTAATTCTTAGATACTTTGAATCATTTTTCAAGTCATAATATAGATCAAATGTAACTTGAGTCCGACAAGGTTGGTAACATATGTTTAAAATACAATAAGTTGAATCAATATATCAATATTATTTTTTAAACAATTACGGAGTATATTTTATTATAATCTTAAAACTTCAAAAGTTTATTTTTATAAGTTAACTGTTATTGGAAAATTACGAAAAGGACATTAACGTAAAACCGTGCATCGCACGGGCTTGAAATCTAGTACTGAATATAGCTGACACTGAAAGACGTTATGTAGGGTCAAGGATATAATTCCAGATTGGTGTTTTAATGTAGGAGAGTATGCTGTCAATGGATATTAAGAATGGCTGAGGATGAAAAGAGACCAGGCTATTTGGCATAAAGCTATTTGGTGTCCAACGGCTTTGCCAAAACATAACTTTATAGCATGGATTATTGGTGACAAAGATTTAAAACTTAAACATAGATTGTTCAGTTTAGAAATCAGTCAAGATGACTTATGCTGCATATGTTCATTAAATTCTGAGACTCATGTGCATCTGTTTGTAGAATGTGGATATAACAGAGAGATTTCGGCTCAAGTTGGGAAATGGCAGGGTATTGACATTAGTAGAAAGGATTGTATTCTGTCCATAGCATACATAAGATGGAGCAAGATCAGGAAGCAAATTACTACTGCAACTGTACTAGCTTGCTGGTATTTTATCTGGTGGCAAAGAAACGAAGCCCGAGTACATCAAAAGCTTGTTAGGCCTGAGCTAATAGTTCAGCATATTAAAGAAGCTGTTAGAAGTCGTGTTAGTAATTGTAAGCCTTGTGTTCTAGCTTATAAAGATTCACAATGGCTGTCTAAGGTGCAATTAATTTAGTATATGCATTTGAATTGTATGGTAAAACAATTATGTGATGTAATTGGTTCATATCTAATATAATGCTTACATTTTATAAAAAAAAAAAAACTATGGTGATTATCAAGCTCAAGATGAAGAGCTCGTAAAAAGAATAAAGTGATGGTCCATATGTTACAGAGCTCTAGAAGATTTTGTAGTATAGGTCGTCGCGCAATAGTAGTAATTTCAATAATAATTTTGGGAAGTAAAGTTATAGTTGTTTTAACTAGAACCTTACTTGCCAACCTCAAAGTTATACCAGAAAAGGATAAAGTCGCGTTACCTAAATCAAAATAAACCTAACTCAGTACTAACTAATAGTCAGTGATAATTAAGGTATTGAATCCACAAGGAGGCGGTAATAATCTATTTGCTATAACTAAGTTCGTCATAAGGTAACAAATTCTTGAAGGTTTGGTTTTGGTTTCTAAACTAATCGCAATAACAATAATAAAGGATGAATTCAATAAGATTAAAAGTTTAGGGTTTAAGGTTCACTAAAATTATTACTAGGGGTAGAGGGATAATTAATTAACATGCAATAAAGTTATCTAAAGTCACAAGATCGATCGATTCAATTATGCCCTTTTGATTTACAATTTAACATGCGATTCCTATCATGAAACGAGTTCGATTCAATTATCGTAGCCTATCTTAGTCTTAATAATGTCGGTAAAAATCTTAATTTGCGAGACAAGTTAGTTAATCCTGGCCAGTAATCAATTAACTATGTTTAAAACGAGAATCAAATGATAACCATGCAATTACAATTCAATAAATTAAACTACCCCTTCTAACAATCCTAGATCCCCTTTCAACCCTAGATAAAAATTTAACTTCTCATAACGATGTAAATAACAACAATAATAAATAAGGTAAACATGATTAACGATGAATAAAAGATTAAAACAAAGAATAACTAGCGATCTAATAATAACTGACGGGGGAAGATTAGTACAAATACCGATAACAAGTTTGAACTAAAGGAAATAGTCTCGATGAATCATTCTAGTAGCAAAGCTAAAAAAACAAGGATTTCGAAGGTGTTTCTATGATAATAAAGCGTAAGAAATAACAAGGGACGAGTTTTCTATTTATATTATACAATAATCCGATATTAAAGAGTTTTAGGAAAACACGGATTTTTAAGGATAAATGACCGAGTATTAGGGTACTCAGTCGAGTATTTTGCTTGCGAGTCGATCGAGTTTTCATATACTCGATCGAGTATCCTATAAATGCAGTAGTCTTCTCTTCTCGCGACTTGATCGAGTATTCCCATACTCGATCGAGTGACTCTGAAATGCTCTTATCTTCACTTCTTTCCGTCTTCATACTTCTCGATCTCCATGCCTATCGACTCCGCGGTGTTCAGTATCATTCAATTGTTCCGCAAATGCATCCAATCTGCATTAATACACCAAAAGGGACGAGTTTTCTATTTAGATTACACAATATTCCGATATTAAAGAGTTTTAGGAAAACACGGATTTCTAAGGATAAATGATCGAGTATTGGGGTACTCGATTGAGTATTTTGCTTGCGACTTGATCGAGTTTGCATATACTCGATCGAGTATCCATTAAATGCACTACTATTCTCTTCTCGCGACTTGATCGAATATTCACATACTCGATCGAGTGACTGTGGAATGCTCTTATCTTCACTTATTTCCGTCTTCATACTTCTCGATCTCTGTGCCTATCGGCTCCGCGGTGTTCATTATCATCAATTGTTTTGTAAATGCATCCAATCTGCATTAATACACCCAAAGGCGGCAGTATCGACATTCTAGCAATAATAGCATTTAATCGCTCATTTAGGTACTAAAAACCGTCACTAAAGTGACTAAGGGGAGACATAAACATGTATATAAATATAACTCATAAAACACCCACAAACCATCCATTTGCTTGCCTTCAAGCAAAGCACTAGATACAATGCAAAGACAACATACAAATAAGGAAATAAAAAATCCCAGAGCTAAATAATGCTTATGTACATACAAATCCCAAGTCATCCATATCTATAACAAAGTAATGACCAAAGATGTACCAACAAAACGAATTCATTGGCACGTGCAATAGAAAACGTAGCTCAAATTACGAGATGTTACATGATACCGTATTCAACAAAATCAATTACCTTTCGATCTTGCAAGACAAATTAGTCGGATTCTAGCGGATTCGCTCATGCACTCATAAGTGTTTGAAAGGTGAGTTTTGTTAAGATAGAAAGAAGTAAAAACACTCAATCAACTTATGAAACATGCAAGCAATCTAATGTGATAATAATTTCCCAACGAATACGCATTCGGAATAAGACCAAAGTACATGTATCAAGGAAAATAAGGAAGGCTAATGGGTGAAGGTATAGAAGTGGGTTATTCCAAGGCACGTTTGGGAATGTGGGGCTAAGACTGGTAGTCGCAGCGACACTTACCAAACCAGTTCTACAATATTCAAGCACAAACTAAACCCAACTAGAGAAATCATCTTAAAATTTGACAACACAAGAGAGATATCAACAATACGCTCTAAACAAATGGATTAGATCTAGCCAATTCCCTTTTAGTTTCCCTTAAACAATTCAATTGAAACAACTTATTTTTTTACTTTTCATCTCATGATGATGTTCCTGGAAATGTTCCAGAATATTTAAAATTTTAATTTTCAAATTTATAAATTATTGTAATTAAAATATTGCATAAATGTTATGTTAATAAGGGTTAAAAATGCGTGATAATGAAAAATCGTGTTGAATTGTTGTCAAATAATTAGTGGAGACTGATTTTTGAGTCCTAGAACAGTTAGGATAATTAACTTGGACTCAAATTCGATTTAAGTATGAATTTGTGATTTTAATTGGTTATTATCACGCATTTCAATAAAACCGGGCTATATACGATATAAGTTTTATTAGTGCGATTTGGCACATTATATTGCATGAGTTTTATATATAATTATGTTGTATTTTGAATGAATGAATGTCATTTTTGGATTTATATAATTTTGAATTATATATTTTGTCTTAGTATGGCCTTAGTTTTAATCGATATTACTCGTAATGTAAGGGAATATTGATGCGGTTGTAATATTTTGTGATCTCATATCACTTTGACTGTAGTATTTATTTTTACATATGTATATTAGGAAAGTATTGTAATTTTTTATTATACATTTTGTAATTATTTGTAATTTTGCAGTTTCCTAAAGAAGGAGCCATTCGGAAAGGCGTTCCGAAAAAGTCGGTGTCGTTGGGAGACTTGCACGTGAAGTTGAAGAAACCAAAGGAGTTGGTTTCCGAAGTTGTAAATAGATTATTTGATTTTATATTTATAGGAAAGCCATACTAGGAATTAATTTTATGCTTGCATTTTATTTATATGTTACATGCATGCCAAATCGCCATATAAATCACACATGCATTTTATCGAGTCATCGACCGCGTCAACTATAAATATCGATAGATCACCAATTTAGTTCATTTAAAGGAGATAGATAATAAATTGGCTTGACCTCTATTTTGTTAATTGAGACTTAGCCTAAAAAAATAGTAGAACTCATGAATCACAATTTCATTAGGTGGTAGGCTCGGCTCACCGAGGTGCTTCCTTTTTACGTTGGGTAAGTGGGGTAATAAATTGTTATTAGATCAAAATTTGGTTGCATTGTTCTCAACGGAAAGATTAGGGTCCGTGGCCCATGTGTTCCAGGCTAAAGATGGTAATAAATGTATTTCATCGACGAAGAATTCTAATTGTAGAATCGGTTAAAGAGTTAACGCACCAAATTATATTAATAAAGGTCGTGGAGTCTGTGGCTCACATAAACCCGATTTGATGTAGAATTTGGGTCTTGGAATCATTTGTATAATTGGGTAGATGTCATTATACAAATGCTTAACTTGGTTAAAATGTTTACAAGTGTTTAAAACGAAAAATGTTGACACTTTCTTTGTCTCCTATTTTGTAGTCAAACTTGTTTAAATCGCAATGTCTGGAAACGATAACGAGGTGCGACCTCCCGCACCACAACTCACCACCGTATCATGGCTAAGATTCTTCATGGATCGATGCATACTCGAAAAGAATTTCGCGGATTGGAATGGGCAACTTTGCCTAGCCGCCGAAGGTGATGGTAAGCTTAGCTACCTCACCGAGGTACCTCCCACCGCTCCTAATGCGAGGTTATCGAACGCCGTAAGGGAGGCCTATGAGGTCTACCAAAAAGAGTCGGCCGCGATTAAGAATGTCTTAATCTTCTCGATGGATGGCAAGCTTCAAAGGAATGCCATTAAGATGTTATCCGCTTATGAGATCTACTCTAAGCTCGTGACCATGTTTTCACGAGCTCCAAGAATAGTCCAATATGAAGCCGCATCCCAATTCTTCGACCTCAATATGAAGGAGGGTCATAATGTTAGCCCTCACGTGCGGAAAATGATTGAGTACGTTGAGGTGCTCAAAGAGCAAGGAATAACGATTCCCGAGCCACTTATCATTGACCGCATACTTCACTCCCTAAGTCGGATCAAAGTGTTTGTTAACATTTAGGGTGAACACATGCAAAATGCCAATGTCACGGTTCATGAATTGCACAAAATGCTTGTGAAAGCAGAACGTGACATGGGCATTCAAGCTATTTCAAGCAAAGATGTTTTGAACATCAATGTGAAGAGCAAGGCGAAGTTCAAGAAAGGTGGAACCAAGAAGAACAAGCCCACTCCCTCCTATATGGGCAAGGGAAAGGCTAATGGGAATAGCTCTTCCAAACCCCAAATGGGAGCCGCGACCGAAGACAAGTGCCATTATTGTAATTGCATGGGTTATTGGAAGCGTAATTGCTCCAAATACTTGGGAGACATGAAAGCTGGACGAGTTCTTCCAGTCGGTAATAGTTCTTCCCAATATTTAAGTTTTTGAAATTGATCTCAACTTTGGTATTTTGATACAAGTTGTGATTCTCACCGCCTTTTTTGATTGAATTTAGGGCATGAGAAGAAAGACAAAGCAAAACAAGCCTAAGAGGATCTACAAGGAAGCTAGGGTAGCCACCACGTAGCGAAGACCTATGATTGGCTTAGCGATATTTTGCTATTTGTCTTCTGTTTTATTATTGCATTTTGATTGTTGGTTTTGAACTATTTTCATTTCCATGGTATGACATGAAATATATTTTGAATTCCTAGTTTGAAGAAGACAATGGTTGTATTCATGGTGACTTGGTTTTCACCCAAGTCACTTTATCTATGGAATTTATTTTATGTTCTTAAACTTTTCGTCATGCAATATTAGTATCATAAAACATCAAGTAAAAGACTAATTGATCTTATGAAAGATATAATGATTGGATCATTATAAGTAACCAAAGTTTAGAATGAGATTCCCACTTTGGGATTGTGAATAAATGTCACAACTTATTTGAAAACAGAAAGATCAATTTCATAAGTCATATCGAGTTAGCGAACTCATATTTGGAGATTTACAGTTCATATAAGACCTAAAATAAGATCTTTAAACGCCAATAAGACTCCATACGAGTTATGGAAGTGATAAGAACCCTAACTTTGTTCAACGACATTGATAGAGGTCCAAGTATTTAGCTTAAAATATAGAACGACTCTATTGAGAAGATATAATATAAATTCTAAACAAATAAGTCTACTATATATCGCTACAGTTTGTTAGTGGCTAAGGAACAAAGCTCATAAAGCTATCCTTGCAAGAAATTTACTCATTCAAACATAGAGAACAAAACTGTTTGTGGCTCATGGTGCTATCTTTCTACAAAATAAGTGTATTTTCAAAAGGATAGAGTAGAAGAAAATTTGCCACAAACTGAATTTTGAATAAAAAAGACGAGAAAAAATGTTCTCAAGTCGTCCAAGGTTGGAGGTTAGTAATTACCTTTCGAAAGTAATAAAACTATGATCTATGAATTGGCGGTTACTATTTCTAAATTCGAATTTGTTAAATGAGAGCCAGACGATCCAAGATGGATACTATACATATAAAATTACTTGGGGAGGTTTGGACCTCCCTAGGGTGAATAAAACTTTATTGTAAATAATTGTATATAAATTAAAATATAACCATCTTTTGAGATTCAAGATTGATGCACTTACACCTCGTTGAAAGCATATGTATGACAAGTGACAAATAGTTGTCGAAAACCATATTTCTAAATGGGTATTTAGAAATGGGTAAGTTGTCGTACAAAGCTTAAGAGATCAATGTGTGATCCTAGGAAAGCGATTAAGAGGTTGTAATGATCATTTCATGATAAGAGAGAATGGTTTCCTCAAATTGTCGAAGATCTATGTTTATACATGAAGTTAAGTGGGAGTATAATTGGTCATGTTTAGACATAAAGTTTAGTAGGCGCAAATTGTCTTCCATGTCTTGTATATAAGAGACATATTAATCATTGGGATTGATGTACTTACATTGTCTTCCGTGAAGGTGTGTTTGGGAAATCTTTTCTAGATGAAAGACTTGGAAGATGCATGTCGCATCGTCAGTATCAAATATCTAGATAAGAATCTTATATAGATAACATCCTTCATCTATTTCAACAAGATGAGTAGGTTGTTCATATTGATGAAAGTGGGATCACTATGAAACAATCATAGTCATCCTTTGAACCTAAGAGTTGTTGATCACGTGATTACTAATGTTTCCGCCATTAGCCGAATCATGTATGCCATGATATGCACATACCTTGATGACTTGTATGCTTGGAGCATGACAAGCCAATAACAAATCAATCCATATGAGAGTCATTGGATAGCCTTCAAGAACATCCATGAGGTTCTCGAGGAGAACTAGGGATTCATTCTTGTGTTTTGTAATATTAAATTAGTTATGTGTTAAAGGTTACACAAACCCAAGTTTCCAAACTTTTTAGGATTTGTCGAAATCTTAGGCTAACTTTTGTTATATTAAAAGCGAATAACTAAAGAGCATGATTGAAGAGTCAATCATTAAGAATTCTACAAATAAAGTCTTAGTACATTATGATGAGGGTAAGGTGGCTTATAAGGAACTAATAGTAGATCATTTCACTAAGATACATATCACATAGCTATAATGATAACAAGTGGGAACATTTTTTAAGATAAAGAGCGTAACTCTAGATAGAGATATAGACATGTACTTAGATGAATTCATGTCATAAGAAATGCCATTGAATGGAGGAAAAAACAATTCACAAGGTTGGAATAAATGGATACATGGTATATCCACGACCTAAGCCTTATTACATTTGGACAAGATCGCCATGTAGCTAGTATCATGGAACTTGTATATTTAGATTATAAGATATGAAGCAATAACATGGTGTTGATTGTTCATATATGATAATCACATTTATCGCTTGAGTTTGTAGAAACTCATCTTTGTTACTTTGTTGTATCCAAATAGGATGTAGTGACAACTTTGAACCATATTAAAGTGAACTGGATTAACATAGTATTGGCCTCTAGTTGCTATTATGAGGTAACGTCTCCAAGTGACTGGAAGGTGATGCGATTGATGGCAAGTTCAAGTGCCATAGGGTCATATGAGATGACTAGTTGATCACATAGGCAGACTGTATGAGACACTCTGTCGGGCAGTGACCGCTTATAGAGTACTGGCAATTCATAAATCTTGGTCGTGACGAGAGTTACTATAGTATTCTTTTTGAGTCAATACTTTAGACTAAAGACTATTCGCCCAAGTTGACACAGTTCCTGATTGACTTTGATTTTTGCCCCAAGCCATTCTGTAAAAAAGGGTGAATCGGCAATTATTGAGTCATGAAGAACTATGAGTGTACAAAGGGAATAGTGTGATAGAAATTGTCCGACCTCTTGTCAGGGTTAACTAATATCTCAAGGCCACTCGAGGAGTAGTGAACTTGAAATGCGTGGCCACGCTCGGAAGGTATATACGGTAGATAATTCCGGTCAGACAGTTACTCTCCAGATCGAGGAAACCCCTCAAAATATGATCACATGCAAGTACGACCTGCAAGACATCTTGCATTGAGTGGGAGATTAAATGGGGCAAGAGAAGGCGCACACTTGTTTTGAACAAGTGGGAGTTTGTTGGAATAAGTGTCCTAAAACATAGTGCGATCACTTAATTAAATATCAATAACATGAATATAAAGGGATGATTAACATTATAGTCAAATGCTCCACATTAATCGGTAACGATTGGCTTATTAGAGTTTGACGTTACTGTCGTATGACGGTGGTGATCAGCTGATCCCTTGAGGTCACACCGAAAGGACGATTCTCTAATGAAGAATATTAACTAATTGTATAACAATACAGATTAATTAATCCCTTAAATAGAACAAGTTTGTATAATTAGTGAGAATCATATATTATTGTAATATGATTAAATGAGATTCAATTTAATAATTTAATTGTTATATTACTAATAAGGCTTAATGTTTATGAAACATTTGAGATAAGCATGATTGGTTGATTATGATTACAATTAGTTGAAGATCATATTAACCAAATATGAGATGCCCCATTTTATATATATGTGATTATAAAGTATTACTTAAAATGTTAAGTTTAATTTATTTGTTATGAAATTGCATTTAAATTAGTTAAATGCACATTTATAAGATAAGATCATGTCACATGTCACATATCACATATGTAACAAATGGCAAAATCACAAAATAAAATGGTCACCTTTGTTCAAATGGGTGCACCTGTTTTTACAAGGTGGAGGGTGGTGATTATGGTTTTAAATGTTGTGCTAATCAAGGTTAGGCAATATGATTACTAACCTAAACACCTATAGCCACCCTAGAGCTTTGATAAGGCAAAAAGAAAAAGGCACCCACCCTTCCCCATGGGTGTGCCGGTTTTGTGAGGTAAATAAGAGGATATTTTCCTCTTGTTTACTTACAACATTATCTCATATTTTTACAATACAACTATATCTCACTATAAAATACTACATAGTTAGAATCTTAAGAAGTTTTATAGAACTTATGTTGAAGCATTAACACTATCATACTAGTGTAGTAATTTTGAAGTGTTGTATGCATTTTTAGGGTACTTGCCGATTGTTCTAGTAAATAAATAGTTAAGACATTAAGGGATAGTCTAGGTGCAACATAAAGGAGAGTTCCTGTACTTGGAGATTTGAAAGTTTATCCCAAATCATTTAGCTCAAGAACAAGAATAAGAAGAAGTCTTATTCTTGTGCACTTTACACGTCCAAAATACAATGTGAGGAACAATTTGTTTCTCCACTTTGTTTTATTTAGTTTGCATGCACTAGATCTAGGAAACTAATTAAAGAGTTAATTAGTATATCATATGAAGAGTTTTATGAGTAGCCATATAAACCTAACATATAGTAGAGTTCCTTTTGTAAGGTGGTAGAAAATTTTTGTTCCTAAGAAAGAGGGAGGCCTAGGATTAAAGCAAAGTCTGGCTTGGAATGTAGCTATGGTTGGAAAACTTATTTTGTGGATCACTGCTCATCCTGAAAGATTGTGGGTTCAGTAGGTCAATCACGTCTATATGAAAGGGTCTTCTTGGGAGGACTATGCTCCAATTACTGATAGTTTGCTGGCACTGGAAGAAGTTATGTAGTGTCAAGGATATGGTTTAGGATTCAATGGATATTATGAATGGCTGAGGATGAAGAGAGACCAGGTTATTTGGCATAAAGCTATTTGGTGTCCAACGGCTGTGCCAAAACACAACTTTATAGCATGTATTATTGGCCACAAAGCTTTAAAACTTAAACATAGATTGTTCAGTTTAGAAATCAGTCAAGATGACTTATGCTGCATATGTTCATTAAATTCTGAGACTCATGTGCATCTGTTTGTAGAATGTGGATATAACAGAGAGATTTCAGCTCAAGTTGGGAAATGGCAGGGTATTGACATTAGTAGAAAGGATTGTATTCTGTCCATAGCATACAGAAGATGGAGCCAGATCAGGAAGCAAGTTACTACTGCAACTGTACTAGCTTGCTGGTATTTTATCTGGTGGCAAAGAAACGAAGCCCGAGTACATCAAAAGCATGTTAGGCCTGAGCTGATAGTTCAGCAAATTAAAGAAGCTGTTAGAAGTCGTGCTAGTAATTGTAAGCCTTGTGTTCTAGCTTATAAAGATTCACAATGGCGGTCTAAGGTGCAATTAATTTAGTATATGCATTTGAACTGTATGGTAAAACAAATATGTGATGTAATTGGTTGATATCTAATATAATGCTTACATTTTAGAAAAAAACAAACTACGGTGATTATCAAGCTCAAGATAAACTTGCTTTGTAGCTCAAGATGAAGAGCTCGTAAAAAAAAAATATTGATGGTCCATATGTTGAAGATGTCTAGATGATTTTGTAGTATAGGTCGTCGTGCAATAGTAGTAATTTCAATAGTAATTTAGGGAAGTAAAGTTATAGCTGTTTTAACTAGAACCTAACTTGCCGAGCTCAAAGTTATACCTGATAAGGGTAAAGTGGCGTTACCTAAATCAAAATAAACCTAACTCAGTACTAACAAATAATCAGTGATAAGTAAGGAATCGAAACCACAAGGAGGTGGTAATAATCTATTTGCTATAACTAAGTTCGTCTTAGCTTAAGGTAACAAATTCTTGAAGGTTTGGTTTTGGTTTCAAAACTAATCGTAACAACAATAATAATAAAGGATTAATTCAATAAGATTAAAAGTTTAGGCTTTCAGGTTCACTAAAATTATTACTAGGGGTAGAGGGATAATTAGTTAACATGCAATAAAGTTATCTAAGGTCACATGATCGATCGATTCAATTATGCCATTTAGATCTACAATTTAACATGCGATCGATATCATTAAACGAGTTCGATTCAATTATCGTAGTCTATCTTAGTCTTAATTCTATCGGTGAAAATCCTAATTTGTGAGACTAGTTAGGTAATCTTGGCTAGTAATCAATTAACTAGGTTTAAAACGATAATCAAACGATAACCATGCAATTGCAATTCAATCAACTAAACTACCATTTCTAACAATTCTAGATACACTTTCAACCCTAGATAAAAGTTTAGCTCCTCATAGCGATGTAAATAACAACAATAATAAATAAGGTAAACATGATTAACGATGAATAAAAGATTAAAACAAAGAATAACTAACGATCGAATAATAACTGACGGAATAAGGTTAGTAAAAATACCAATTACAAGTTTGAACTAAAGGAAATAATCTCGATGAATCAATCCAAGCAAAGCTAAAAAAAAAATATTTCTAAAGTGTTTCTATGATAATAAAGCGTAAGAAATAACAACGCACGAGTTTTCTATTTAGATTACACAATATTCTGATATTAAAGAGTTTTAGGAAAACACTGATTTCTAAGGATAAATGACAGAGTATTGCGGTAATCGATCGATTATTTTGCTTGCGACTCGATCGAGTTTCCATATACTCGATCGAGTATCCATAAAATGCACTAGTCTTCTATTCTCGCGACTTGATCGAGTATTCACATACTCGATCGAGTGACTCTGGAATGCTCTTATCTTCACTTCTTTCCGTCTTCATACTTCTCGATCTCTGTGCCTATCGGCTCCGCGGTGTTCATTATCATTCAAATGTTTTGCAAATGCATCCAATCTGCATTAATACACCCAAAGGCGGCAGTATCAACATTTTAGCAATAATAGCATTTAATCGCTCATCTAGGCACTAAAAACTGTCACTAAAGTGACTAAGGGGAGACATAAACATGTATATAAAAATAACTCATAAAACTCCTCCAAACCATCCTTTTTCTTGCCCTCAAGAAAAACACTAGATACAATACAAAGACAACATACAAATAGGGAAATAAAAAATCTCAGAGCTAATGTTTATGCACATAAAAATTCCGAGTAATCCATATCTATAACAAAGTAATGACCAAAGATGTACCATCAAAACAAATTCATTGGCACGAGCAATAGAAAACGTAGCTCAAATCACGAGATGTTACGTGATACCATATTTGACAAAACCAATTACCTTTCGATCTTGCCAGACAAATTAGTGTAAAAAATTACCCACTCAAATCCCTTCTGTAAGGTAGTCATTATTTTTCCCCAACTCTCTCAAACTTTTCACGGCATCTCTCCTCACATCAATGGAGAACCCCTAAAAACCCTAGTTTCCCAAATGTCAATCAACAATCAATCGATCGACAATTCTATAGCTCGAAATTTCTTCACCACGGTATGTTTCTGGCAATAATGCTACATCCAGTTTGCCTCTTTTTTTCGTGAATTAGGGTTCACTGATTTCGATTGGAATGATTGAAATTTTTGTTATATTGTTTTCGGCTCTCTCTTTAATAGTGTTTGTGTAACTCATGTCACATGATTTTATCTTGTCAATGAATAACCTAGTTCAAAATTAGTAATTTCCATACTTGCAGTTTGGTTCAGAATTGATACTCTAGAAATTTATAAAATGTTTTGTAATTTTGCATTTAATCGAATGGTTGATAATTATCTTGTTAGGGTTTGAGCTTTAATACAACAAAGAAATGGTTGATAAAATTATTTTGTCAAGGAAGCGTCCTAGAGAGGATTTTGATGACGAAGTTAAATTATTTGCGATTATTTTTGGTTTTATCAGTGTAATATTATGCTCATGGCATCACATTAATTATCGAGAAAGAAATAGCTTGGCTTAAGTATGAACATGTTTATAAAAGAAAATATTGGTTTAATTCGTTAATGAACGACCGTATATGTCGGAAACAATTACAAATGGATAGAAACTGTTTTGTCAAGTTGTGTCGCATTTTACAAATCAAAGGGGGTTTAAAGACAACAAGAAATGTCACAATTAAGGAAATTGTAGCCTATTTTCTTCATATACTTGGGCATGACTTGAAAAATAGGATTATTGGGGCTGTGTATACTCGTTCGGGAGAAACTGTGAATCGCCATTTGCACTTGGTGCTTAGAGCTGTGATGAAAATAGGTCAATATTACATCAAACAAATAGATTCTACGGTAGGTTTTGCCGGAGATAATAAATGGACATGGTTTTAAGGGGTTAATGGAGCGCTTGATGGGACACATATCGAAATGACCATCTCAGCGCAAGATCGACCTAGATATAGAGATAGGAAGGGTGATATTACTACCAATGTTCTAGCTACGTGTGATAACAAGCTACACTTTAGCTATTTTTTGCCGGGTTGGGAAGGTTTGGCATCAGATCCGCGAGTCCTCATTGATGCCCTTCGAAGGCCTAATGGCCTAAAAATGATTTCAAACAAGTTTTATCTTGTGGGTATACTAATGGACCGGGTTTCTTAGCTTCTTACAAACGTACTCGATATCATTTAAATTTATGGAGTAGAAATAAATATCCCAACAAAATACACAGAACTTTTTAATTTGCGTCACTATGGTACGAAACACCATAGAAAGAGCATTTGGTTTATTAAAAAAGTGATGGGCTATACTTAGAAAAAGTAGTTTCTATGAGAAGCAAACACAAGTTAGAATTATAAATACTTGTTTCATTCTTCATAATTTTGTGAGAGGTGAAAATATGAATGAGGATGACTTGTTAGTGGAGGTAGATGAAGAAATAAATAATATGACCAGAGTTGATATTGAGGGTGAGGATCACATATGAGTTATTTCAACAGCGCGCTCGACGGCGAAATAAATACGTTTAGAGATAACTTAGCTTTGAGTATGTTTGCGGAATATAAAGCCCGAAGGTCATAAAGGTATGTATTACAAAGCTAAGTTAATTGTAATAAAAGGTCTGGCCATCGTACACTTGGTTCTGGTTGTTTATTCCGTCACACATTCATTTAGCCATGAGTAACAAAAGGAAAGCACTTATGTCATCAACACAAGCTAAGAAGAGAGGTTATGTAACTTGGACAAAGCAAATGGATGAGAGAATGATTGGAGAATTGCATGATCAGTTAAAAAGAGGTAACACGGCAGATGGTGAATAGAAGCCACAAGCATACCAAGCCGTAGCCGATGAACTTAGGACCACCCTAGGCGCCCTTATGTGAAAAATTGGATGAAATTTGGGAAAAAGCATTACGCGGCAATAAGTGATATTAGAACTTTTTGAAAGTTCAAATGGGATAAGGATCGAAAAATGATTGTCATAGCATTTGAAGACTTGGAGCAATGGACTTCATTTATCAATGTATGACACCTGATTTTAGTGCCTTTGTAGTCAAGTCAATTTTAAGTGCTTTAAAACATGTTTTAAAGGAATCCCATTGTGTTAGGAGTTGATGTTTAGATCGATTAATAGCCGATGGTTGCCTTTTGCATTAGTTCAGTTCTATTGTAAGTCGGGCTGTTTTTTTCTTATGTATTATGTTCGTCGGTTGGGTGCAACTTAGAATAATGATTATGCTAGCTTAGAATAATGATTTTTTTTAGCTTAATGACTTATTTATTTCCCACATAATTGTATATTTGATGTTGTATGAAATTGTATATTTGATTATGCTAGCTTAGAATAATGATTATGTTGTATAAATGTCCAATGGTGTTGGTTTGGACAGGAGAATCCGCCTGCAGCGCCTTATCAAAATAAGTCGATTGAATATTGGGACGACATATGCGCTTTCTATGGCCTAGATAGAGCGGTGGGTGATGGAGTATAAATGCAAGATGAAGTTGCCTTAGCTAGGGATAACAAACTTGAGAGTGAAGGGGGTCGTTCAAGAAAGACAATTTCTTCCTCGAGGTCAAAGAAGCAAAAGAGTGATAAATTAGCAGATGTTGTAGCAAATTTTACCGAGTGTTTCCGAGAGTATGTTCAAAGTAAGCCAAAAGAGAATCCAAAACCCACCCCACACGAAATTCATGATGTCGTGAAAAATGTCGAAGGTATTGGCCTACATCAAGTCATGAAGGCTACTAGAAAGTTTACAAATGGCTCCGTAACTGATTTGGAGATGTTGAAGTCACTTCCGAATGATGAAAAGCTGGATTTGGTCTTGGAGTGCCTTGTTGTTGACGATAGTTGTATTTAGTAGTCTTTGTTGTCTTTTTCGAGCTACTTTGATGTCTTGTGAAACTATGTAGCTGTAAGTTTGTAGGCTTCAAAATTAGTCAAGTGACTTATTTTGTGAGACTAAATTGGATTATTACTAGTTTATGATTAATCCTACAGTTGAAGATTAATGCTTGCATATCTGAAAAGAAGATGAATTCCAAAAGTCTTCCAAACACTAGTATGAAATTGAAATTTATAATTGAATTTCATGGGTTAACCAAACAACTTTCGGGAATTGGAATTGGAATTGAATATCTCCATTTCAATTTTTGGAATTAGATTCATGTAAACAATATGAACTCTTGTTTGCCAAACACTACATTAAACAATTCAATTGAAACAACTTATTTTTTTCCTTTCCTTCTCATTTTTTTCGATTTTTTTTTTCTGTACAACATTTCTCAACAAAGGGAATAATACACAATTGCTAACAAAAACTTACTACACCCACTTTGACAATATAAGTCCCAACCCAACCATATTAGCAAGAGAGGCATGAAAAATAAACAACTGCGACTGTCCGGAAAGGTAGGCAAATTCTAGGGATGTAGCTAATAGATAGGTTATAAAACAGGCTACAAAGGCTCAAACGGGCTAAACATAAAAAACTCAATAATAAGGGTATAAAATCAAGTCTTTTTGGCTACGTGAGGCTTATTTGAACAAAAATAATTGCCTTTCCTCATGTACTTTATCAAACGAACGCGTATAAGTATAAAAAAAACTAATGTCACACTTATGCAGTTTGCTGTTACATATTCCACAAAGAGTACCACACTCAAAGACCTAAATACAATGAGACCAGTTTATTAATGTGCCTCGCCTAGAAAGCTCTATATACGTCAGAAAGTTATGTTGTTTACCAACAAAATATGTCACATCTAATTAGCAAAAATCATGTCAAATACGGACAAGGCTAGATCATTGAGCTTTGTTTCTCGGAATAACATGTCAAAACAATGTACATGGATGACTAAGATGGGATTCAAATGAAAAATATCATCATTGTTATTTAATTTCACCAAGACTCGACCTAATAAAATAAATAAAATGTTTTTGGATTTTTTTTAAACACATGACAGTAAATAAAGACTCCTCCCCTAAACCTAAATGTCACAGTGTCCTCAATGTGACACTGCAACACAACAATCACAAAACATATCCAACAACATCAGCGTAAAGGACACATCAAACAAAAGGGAGGGGGAACGAAAACAACATTATAGAGAAGAGTAATATCAGTTGGATAGAGTAGTGATGATTGTTGTAATGGCATAAATAGAAGTATCCTCTCCTAAGGATGGTTTATCTACAACAAACTCGGCGTAGATAGAATCAAGCATACTCAAGTCTTCGGCTTGTTGAATTTTTGTCTAAAAGTTCCGTCTAGCTTGGAGGGTATTTTCTAGTTCGGGATCGAATGGTACAAGCTCGGACCTGAGATACCTGGGCATAAACCAACACTAAAGAGAAGGGTAAGATCGGTCTCAAGGAACTTAGAGTTCCCTGAGACAAAAAGACAAACTAAATAAAAAAGAAACAGAAAATTGTTGCCTCCTCGGCAACGACGCCAAATTTGTTTAGGGTAAAGTCGTATTCCCTAAATAAAAATAAACCTAACTCAGTACTAACTAATAGTCAGTGATAAGTATAGTATTGAATCCACAAGGAGGCGGTAGTCATCTTTTTGGTATAGCTAAGTCCGTCTTAAGGTAAAAATATCGGGGGTTTTAATGGTTTGATTAGCTATAACTAATTGCAATAAAGTAAGAGACGAAATCAATATGATTAAAGTTCTAGGGTTTCAAGTTCACTAGATATGGTATCCCGGGATGTAATTTAATCAATAAAAAGGTAAATTAAGTTGTTTAAGGTCATAAGATCAGTCCACTCTATTATGCCCTTTAGATCTAGATTTACACATGCGATCATTATAATTAAACTAGTCTATCCAATTTTCGTTGCCTATATTAGTCTTAACCCGGTCGTTGATAATCCTAATTCGCAAGACTAATTAATTAACTCTAATCAATAAATAAATTAACTGGAAGTAAGACAACAATTGAACAATTACTTATGCAATTTAACAATCAATTCATTAGTCAATCCCCTTTTAACAATCTAAATCCTCCTTAACCCTAGATTAAAAGATTAGCAACTCATAATATCTAAACTAACAACAACAATAAAGAAAGTAAACATGATAAAAATATATGAAAGATGATCAACAAAAATTAATTTAAGATCTAAAAAAAAATAATTGAATAACAAATGAAAGATTAGTAAAATACCGAATTCAAACTAATTAAAAGGAACGATCTTCTTGGAATAACCCTAGTAGCAATAATAATATTTCTAAGATTTCTAAGAATTTTATAAGTAATTAAAGCATTAGATATAATAAGGTACGAATTTTCTATTTATATTACACAATAATCCAATTTGAAATAAATTTTAGGAAAACTCTTCGTCTTACAAACACTCAATCGAGTATTAGCGCACTCGATCGAGTGTCCACGGTACTTCTTAGCTTTGCGCACTAACTTTCAAACGATTGCCATTTCTTCATTATTTATCGGTATTCAAAATTTAACCTACCATTGGAAAGCTAAGCAAAAAATACTTCTTTTGCAATTTGAATGACCTTGATACGAGTGGTAGAACTCAAGATATTCAACTTTAAAGTTGACACTTGTGCAAGCAACCATTGTTTCTTCTCGCTTCTTGTTTCTTTCTTGGTCTTTCCAACTAATTTCTTTGACATTCCTTCTTGTTTCTTTCTTGGTCTCCATGTCAAGCATAAATTCTCCAAATGTCGAGTCCACTACACTTTGCAACGGATCCAATACATCCGAATCGCACCAAATCTACACAATAGCACACAAAAGCGGGAGTATCGACATTCTTACATATAAAGGCATCTAATCATATAAATAAGCACAAAACCGTCATAAAAATGACTAAGGGGAGGCATAAACATGTACATAATTATTACTCATCATATTCCCCCAAACCATCTCTTTGCTTGTCCCCAAGCAAAGTACTAATTACAGTACAAAGACAAACATACAAATGGTGAAATCAGAAATCTCAGAGCTAATGTTTATGCACATAAAAATCCCAAGTCATCTATATCTATAACAAAGTAATGACCAAATATGTACCAACAAAATGAATTAATTGGCACGGGGATTCGAAAACGTAGCTTAAATCACAAGAAGTTACATGATATCGTGTTCGACAAAACAAATTACCTTTCAATCTCTCCTCACATCAATGGAGAACCCCTATAAACCCTAGTTTCCCAAATTTCAATCAACAATCAATCGATCGACAGTTCTATAGCTTGAAATTTCTCTTTATTCTTCCCCACGGTATGTTTCTGGCAATAATGCAACATCCAGTTTGCCTCATTTTTTCGTGAATTAGGGTTCACTGATTTCGATTGGAATGATTGATATTTTTGTTATATTGTTTTCGGCTCTCTCTTTAATAGTGTTTGTATTACTCTTATCACATGATTTTATTTTGTCAATGAATAATCTAGTTCAGAATTAGCAATTTCCATACTTGCAGTTTGGTTCAGAATTAATACTCTAGAAGTTTATAAAATGATTTTTAATTTTGCATTTAGTCGAATGGTTGATGATTATCTTGTTAGAGTTTGAGCTTTAATACAACAAAGAAAGGGTTGATAACATTATTTTGTCAAGGAAGCGTCCTAGAGAGGATTTTGATGACGAAGTTGAGTTATTTGCCATTATTTTTGGTTTTATCAGTGTAATATTATGCTCATGGCATCACATTAATTATCGAGAAAGAAATAGCTTGGCTTAAGTATGAACATGTTAATAAAAGAAAATATTGGTTTAATTCGTTAATGAACGACCGTATATGTCGGAAACAATTACGAATAGATAGAAACTGTTTTGAAAAGTTGTGTCGCATTTTGCAAATCAAAGGGGGTTTAAAGACAAATAGAAATGTCACAACTAAGGAAATTGTAGCCTATTTTCTTCATATACTTGGGCATGACTTGAAAAATAGGACTACTGGGGCAGCGTATACTCGTTCGGGAGAAACTGTGAGTCGTCATTTTCACATGGTGCTTAGAACTGTGATGAAAATAGGTCAATATTACATGAAACAAATAGATTCTACGGTAGGTTTTGCGGAGATAATAAATTAAAATGGTTTGAAGGGGTTAATGAAGCGCTTGATAGGACACATTTGAAATGACCTCTCAGCGCAAGATCGACCTAGATATAGAGATAGCAGGGTGATATTACTACCAATGTTCTAGCTACGTGTGATACCAATGGCCTAAAACTGATTTCAAACAAGTTTTATCTTGTGGACCTAGGGTATACTAACGGACCGGGTTTCTTAGCTCCTTGCAAACGTACTCGATATCATTTAAATTTATGGACTAGAAATATCCCAACAAAATACAAAGAACTTTTTAATTTGCGTCACTACGACCCGAAACACCATAGAAAGAGCATTTGGTTTATTGAAGAAGCGATCGACTATACTTACGAAAAGTAGTTTCTATGATAAGAAAACACAAGTTAGAATTATAAATGCTTGTTTCATTATTCATAATTTTGTTAGAGGTGAAAATATGAATGAGGATAACTTGTTAGTGGAGGTGGATGAAGAAATACGTAATATGATCAGAGTTGATATTGAGGGTGAGGATGACATAGGAGTTATTTCTACAGCGCGATCGACGGCGGAATGGAATACGTTTAGAGATAACTTAGTTTTGAGTATGTTTGCGGAATATCAAGCTCGAAGGTCATAAAGGTAAAGCTTTTTTGACCATGTTGTGTTTTTTTAAGTAGAGTATAACTAGTTAGTACTATATCAGAGAAGAGTTGCCTTATGAAATAATTTATGAAAACTGTCACAAATTGGCACCACATGCATGGTCATTGCCTGCATTTATTATTCCACTCATTTTTCATACATTACGTAACACTAATATGCAAACCTTTTGTTTTCCATGTCAATATTCCAATAAGTTTGTTTTCATATATGTATTACAAAGCTAAGTTAATTGTAATAAAAGGTCTGGCCAGCGTACACTTGGTTCTAGTTGTTTATTCCGTCACACAATCATATAGCCATGAGTAACAAAACGAAAGAACCTATGTCATCATTACAAGCTAAGAAGAGAGATTATGTAACTTGGACAAAGCAAATGGATGAGACAATTATTGGAGTATTGCATGATCAATTAAAAGAAGGTAACAAGGCAAATGGTGAATGGAAGCCACAAGCATACCAAGCCGTAGCCGATGAACTTAGGACCACCCTAGGCGCCCTTGTCTCCACGGATAATGTGAAAAATCGGTTGAAATCTTGGAAAAAACATTACGCGGCAATAACTGATATTTGAACTTTCTCAAAGTTTAAATGGGATGAGGATTGAAAAATGATTATCATAGCATTGGAAGACTTGGAGCAATAGACTTCATTTATCAAGGTATGACACCTGATTTTAGTGCCTCAGTAGTCAAGTCAATTTTATGTGCTTTAAAACATGTTTTTACAGGGATCCCTTTATGTTATGAGTTGATGTTTAGATTGATTAATAGCCGCTGGTTGGCTTTTGTATTAGTTCAGTTCTATTGTAAGTGGGGCTGTTTTTTTCTTATGTATTGTGTTCGTCGGTTGGGTGCAGCTTAGAATAATGATTATTCTAGCTTAGAATAATGATTATTATGTTAGCTTCATGACTTATTTATTTCCCACAAAATTGTATATTTGATGTTGTATGAAATTGTATATTTGATTATGCTAGCATAGAATAATGATTATGTTGTATAAATGTCCAATGGTGTTGGTTTGGACAGGAGAATCCGCCTGTAGCGCCTTATCAAAACAAGTCGATTGAATATTGGGACGACATATGCGCTTTCTATGGCCTAGATAGAGCGGTGGATGATGGAGTAGAAATGCACGATGAAGTTGCCTTAGCTAGGGATAACAAACTTGAGAGTGAAGGGGGTCGTTCAAGAAAGACAATGTCTTCCTCGAGGTCAAAGAAGCAAAAGAGTGATAAATTAGCAGATGTTGTAGCAAATTTTACCGAGTGTTTCCGAGAGTATGTTCAAAGTAACCCAAAAGAGAATCCAAAACCCACCCCACACGAAATTCATGATGTCGTGAAAAATGTCGAAGGTATTGGCCGACATCAAGTCATGAAGGCTACTAGAAAGTTTACAAATGGCTCCGTAACTGATTTTGAGATGTTGAAGTCACTTCCGAACGATGAAAAGCTGGATTTGGTCTTGGAGTGCCTTGCTGTTGACGATAGTAGTATTTAGTAGTCTTTGTTGTCTTTTTCGAGCTACTTTGATGTTTTGTGAAACTCTGTAGCTGTAAGTTTGTAGGCTTCAAAATTGTTCAAGTGACTTATTTTGTGAGACTGAATTGGATTATTACTAGTTTATGATTAATCCTACAGTAGAAGATTAATGCTTGCATATCTGAAAAGCAAATGAACTCCAAGAGTCTTCCAAACACTAGTATGGAATTGAAATTTATCATTGAATTCCATGGGTTAACCAAACAGCTTTCGGAATTGAAATTGGAATTGAATATCTCCATTTCAATTTTTGGAATTAGATTCATGTAAACAAAATGAATTCTGGTTTGCCAAACACTACAATAAACAATTCAATTGAAACAACTTATTTTTGTCCTTTTCATCTCATTTTTTCGATTTTCTTTTTTTTTCTTCTTTTTTTTCATACAACTTTTCTCAACAAATGGAATAATACAAAATTGTTACAAAAACTTACTACACCCACTATGACAATATACGTCCCAACCCAACCAGAATAACAATATAGGCATGAAAAATAAGCAACTACGACTATCCCGATAAGGTAGGCAAATTCTAGGAATGTAGTTATTAGATAGGTTATAAAACAGGCTACAAAGGCTCAAACGGGCTAAATATTAAAAACTCAATAGTAAGGGTATAAATTCAAGTTTTTTTGGCTATTTGAGGCTTATTTTAACAAAAATAATAGCCTTTCCTCATGTACTTTATCAAACGAACGCGTATAAGTATCAAGAAACTAATGACACACTTATGCAGTTTGATGTTACATATTTAAGGTAGAGTACCACACTATAAGACCTAATGACAATGAGATCAGTTTATTAATGTTCCTGGCCTAGGAATTTTTGTAGACCTCAGAAATTTATGTGGTTTACCAACAAAATATGTCAAATCTAATTAGCAAAAAGCATGTCAAATACGGACAAGACTAGATCACTGAGGTTTGTTCACGGAATAACATGTCAAAACAATGTACATGGATGACTACGATAGAATTCAAATGCAAAAGTAATGCAAATTATCATCATTGTTATTTAATTTCACCAAGACACGACCTAATAAAATAAATAACAAGTTTTTGACATTTTTTTTAACACACAATGCAATAAATAAACACACGACAATATAAAGACTCCTTCCCTAAACATAAATGCCACATTGTCCTCAATGTGTCGCTACAACACAAGAATCACAAAACATATCCAACAACGCAGCCTATAGGACACATCTAACAAAAAGGGAAGGGGAACGAAAACTAACAACGAAATAAAATACAAAAAAAGTAAACACAAGGATAGATATTACATGATGCATAGACATAGACTCCCCCAAACCAGCTGCAAAATGCGGATGTAGCGACCAACTGTCACTACTGCTTATCCTCACCATTCCCATGAAGGGCCTCATCGTAATCCTCAACCTCGTCAAGGTTGGCATGCATCTCAGGATCATATGGACGAGCACCACATGTACTCGCCCTATCACCACCACAACCCCTACCTAAAGTAGGAGCTTGCAAACCACCAACGAGCTCAGCAGGATGAATAGGTGTAAAGAACGGTCGTCCAAGACAACCATAAGGATGACTAAACTGATCCGTCCATGTCTTTCTCTTCACCCCATAGTTGTGGAATACACCACTATCATCACTTGGACCCCTTCAGTAACTAGGGGTGTCAAAGGAGGCGGGGTGGAACCATCCCAAGTGAGGTCTTCTCCATATTCTCCCACGATCGCCGCATTACCAAATCAGTGTTGATCCTTTGATGGATCCTCACCTCCCTCTCAAGAATGGGGTCAAAAGTGTAAGATGGGTGCATCTCAAAAGTACCATCATCTGTAGTAGGGAGTTTGACTCCTTTGGGGATGGATGAAATATGGGTTCTAAATGGCTGGATAGAGTAGTCATGATTGTTTTAATTGCAGAAATAGAAGTATCCTCTCCTAAGGATAGTTTTTCTAAAACTAATTTGGGCTAGATAAAATCTGGCGTACTCAAGTCTTCGGCTTGTTGGATTTCCGTCCACAAGTTTCGTCTAGCTCGGAGGGTCTTTTCTGGTTCGGGATAGAATGGTACAAGGTCAGACCTGAGAGACCTAGGGATAAACAAATACTAAAGAGAAGGGTTAGATCGGTCTAAGGAACTTAGAGTTCCCTGAGACAAAAAGACAAACTAAATTAAAACAAACAGAAAATTGTTGCCTTGCGGCAACGGTGCCAAATTTGTTAAGGGTAAAGTCCAATTCTCTAAATCAAAATAAACCTAACTCAGTACTAACTAGTAGTCACTGATAAGTAAGGTATTGAATCCACAAGAAGGCGGTAATAATCTATTGGCTACAACTAAGTCCGTCTTAAGGTAACAATTTATGGGGCTTTGATGGTTTGATTATCTATATAACTAATTGCAATAAAGTAAAAGACAAATTTAATATGATTATAGGTCTAGGGTCTCAGGTTCACTATATCTGGTATCCTGGGATATAATTTAATCAATAAAAAGGTCAATTAAGTTGTTTAAGGTCATAAGATTTGTAGACTCTATTATGCCATTTTGATCTAGATTTAACATGCGATCGCTATAATTAAACTAGTCTATCCTATGGTCGCCGCCTATATTAGTCTTAACCCGGTCGTTGATAATCCTAATTCGCAAGACTAATTAATTAACTCTGATCAGTAAGTCAATTAACTAGAAGTAAGACAACAATTGAACAACAACTTATGCAATTTAACAATCAATTCATAAATCAATCCCCTTCTAACAACCTAGATCCCATTTTACCCTAAATTAATAGATTAACTACTTATAATATCTAAACTAACAAGAACAATAAACGAAGTAAACTTGATAACAATATATGAAAGATTAACAAGGAATAATTAAAGATCTAATGAAAACTAATTGAATAACAAAGAAAGATTAGTAAAATATCGAATACAAACTAATTCAAAGGAACGATCTTTTTGGAATAACCTAAGTAGCAATAATAATATTTCTGAAGTTTTCTAAGAATATTCTAAGTAATAAAAGCATAAGATATAATAAGGTACGAGTTTTCTAT
This sequence comes from Heliosperma pusillum, assembly GCA_022085475.1. Classification (NCBI taxonomy): domain Eukaryota; kingdom Viridiplantae; phylum Streptophyta; class Magnoliopsida; order Caryophyllales; family Caryophyllaceae; genus Heliosperma; species Heliosperma pusillum. Next base: position 6,449 of record JAIUZE010012110.1, on the reverse strand, counting down.
TTCTATTACACAATAATACGATTTGAAATACATTTTAGGAAAACTCTTCGTCTTACAAACATTCGATCGGGCATTGGCGCACTCGATCGAGTGTCCGCGGTACTTCTCAACTTTGCGCACTAACTTTCAAACGGCTACCATTTCTTCGTTACTTATCAGAATTCGACATGTGACCTTTCATTGGAAAGCTACGAGAAAGACGTTTCTTTTCAATTTGAATCAGATTGTTATGAGTTGCAGAACTCAAGATATTCAAGTTTGAAGTTGACACTTGTGCAAGCAACCATTGTTTCTTCTCGCTTCACATTTGTTTGGTTTTTCCAACTGATTTCTTTGACATTCCTTCTTGTTTCTTTTTTGGTCTCAATGTCTAGCATAAATTCTACAAATGACGTGTCCAATTCGCTTTGCGACGGATCTAATGCATCTGAGTCGCACCAAATATGCACAATAGCACACAAAAGCGAGAGTATCGACATTCTAACATATAACGGCATCTAATCATATCAATTAGTATAAAACCGTAATAAAAGTGACTAAGGGGACGCATAAACATGTATATATTTATGACTCATAAATACCGCCGGCCTATTTACCTGACAACACCCCAAAAGTCAAAAACTTTCAACTCCCTTAAATACATCCCACTTTCCTCACATCACTATCATTACTCCTTTTCTCCTAAAAACTCGCAAACAATCAAACCTCCAATTTCTTCTATCAACCACCATCAAAATGACACCACAACCAACAACTCGCGTCACCACTCCCTCCACCCGATCCAAAACCCACTCCCCTAACCCACCTTAAACCACCATTGAACCCTCCATCCCTTCCCCGACCCGAAACCCATTAACCCTGACTATGATCGAGAAGAACAGAGTACGGTTGCGAAGCGTCAAAAACTCGAAAAGGGTAAGAAGAAGGCAGTGGTGGAAGACCCTCTAGTGGTGGAGGACCCTCCAGTTGAGGAGGTCAAGGAGGCGGTGACTCGCGACAGTGTTTAGCGGACCATGTTCCAAGAATATATGTACTACACCACCACCCAGGGAGTCGACAAACTTCAACTCACTAAAAAGGAGCGGACTCTTGTCAGCCGGGTCTTCAAATACGGGATACATGCATGACGTTTTTATCCCGAGTCATGGTATGATCAGGTGGATGCTCTTCGGTTTTTCTCTAATTTAATTAAATTTCAAGAATGGGCAAATATTTGTCAATTCTCGGGTCCAGTTTATCTGATTGAGATAATTCAGTTATATGATTCTGTTTCCCTTCATAATGGTAGTTTGCATGCTGTGGTTGATGGTCGTGAGATCACTGTTACCATTGCCGATTTTTGTACTCTTTTTTCCGTCCTTGATGATGGGATAGAAATTATCCCAAGTACATAATGGGGTGAGGTGACTGATGAGGTTAAGCAAGAGATTTAACGTTATTTTAACATCAATGCTACATGTAAAAGTTATGTGTTAGCTGATTCTTTTCCGCCAAAAATGAATTTTCTTTTCAATTTATCATGGAATACCAAAATGCCGAGACGGGGTGGTCGCGACGAGGTGTCTAGCTGTGAGATGGTGCATTTTTATTCTTGGCTTGGGGGTAGTGATATACGATTAATTTAGACCGTTTCCCCTCTTTACTCTCTTATGTTTCGGCGTATTTAGTTTAGTTTAGCGTCGGTTTTATCGTATTTTGGCCCTCATTCTGTGTACTCTCATATTATTTATTTTTGTCTCATTTTATAGGAAATATGCCAAGACAAGGACGAGACGAGATGAGAACCGAGAAACCGTCACAAAACAAATACGCAAGGAAAAGAGAAAAAGAATGAAGAAAAGAAGAGAAGGAAAAGTAGGAAGTCCCAGCCGGTCTGGCCACCGGCGGTCGGCCGGTCGGCTGAGCACCCAACCTTGCCCCATAAAGTTCAAGAAAGAGGAAGGAGGAGCAGGGAGCCCCAGACGGTGCAAGCCACCGGCGTAGGCCGGCCGGGGGAGTCGACACCAAGAGAAATAAAGGAAGAGGAGCAGCCACTCCCAGCCGGTCCAGGCCACCGGCGGCCGGCCATACTGGCTGGGGAGACGCCATGAAGGCAGAAGCAGAAATAAAGAGGAAGAAAAGGCAAGAAGTCCCAGCCGGTCCAAGCCACTGGTGGGTGGCCGGCCGGCTGGGACCCCCAGTCTGCATTTTCACCTCTTCTCCTTTTTGAACCACCTAACCCCACTAACATATAAATACCTCTCTCTTAATTCATTTTGGACACACAACCCTAGAAAAGAACCCTAGTAATTAGTAAGAAATATTTCCCTAATTAGTAGTCTAATCTCACTTAATTAGTCATAATTACTTAATTTCCTAGTTAGTTATTGTTAGATCTAGTCTTTCTCTTAGCTACTAGTGAAGATTTGGTTTGTAATTTGAAGACAAGAGGAGACTCTTTCTTCCATTATTAATTCAAGTTTCAATCTTTCTTACAAGTTTGGTATATTTCTCATCTCTATTTCATTACTTGTCATTGAGTTACTTACTCTTGCTTGTTTAATTAGTTTTAGATGTTGAGAATGCCTTCCCTTGTCTATTTGATATCAAAGTCTTTATCTTTAATGTTTTCCTTCATTAATATGAGTGAGTAGTGTATCACTAGGGTAGATGGGGGATTTATTGTAGGTTTATGGGTCGATTATGGTAATTGGGCATAAAGATTAAGTCTTTTGGTAGTCTACTTGATTTGTGCACACAAGGTGTTCGTTTAAATGCTTGAATGAGTAATTTGAGTCTTTTCCATTTTTAACTACTAGTTTGAGTGAGAGCTTGGACTTGTATTGTATTTTTGTGTGTGTTTTGGATGTTTAGGGGGGGTTAGGATGAGAACCCAATTGAACCTTAGGCTAGGGCTCGTCTCGCACCGAGAGGTGGAGGCTTGCCTATTTACCGTCTTGCACCGAGAGGTGGAGATATGTTTAGACACACTATTAGACTAATCCTAAGCCCCACCATAATTGACCTATGCTTACATTAATGAACCCATTCACCTTAGTTTCTTTTAATCTTTGTTTTTAAATCGCATTTTGGCCTTCTTGTTAGTCTTGTTTAGCATTAGTCATCTTCAACTTGCTTTTAGCTAGAACTAAATTAGAATTTGATTAAACCATCTTAGAAGCATAATCACTATCCCTTGGGATACGACCCTTGCAATACCCAATGATAACTCGTTCGTTTGCGAGGTTAAGTAAAACAGACATCAAGTTTTTGGCGTCATTGCCGGGGATGGCAATATTGTATAAGATAGTTTAATTGATTTTAAGCTTGGTTCACTTTTATTTGTTTAGTTTTCGATTTGTCCTAGTGCATCTATTTGCATTAGGACTATTTGATCTTTCTTTGAGTGCATGAGTAGGCGTTTTATCGGATCTCTTTTTCTGCTTCCGGGCAAGAAGAAGACAAGCACTTGCTTCTTTAAGAAGGTCCGTCATTCTTACTTCCACAAGTATTCAACCACCCACAATTGATTCATCCACCTATCATCCCTCTAATTCCACCCTATCACGCCTCATCATACCAACAAATCACCCTCCAATCCTTTCTCCCATAAATTCACCCATTTCCTCACAACACCCTTTCACCCACAACACCAAATTCTCCAATTCCACCAAACTCACCAACAAACAACCCTTTCATACAAGAAAGGGCGGACTAACCCATGGGCTATTACAATAGGCCGGACCCTAATCGGTTTTGCTCGGCCATTAACTATGGAGCTATTGCTCCTAACACCTTTAAGCTTAAACACCATGTCATCTCCTTCATTCAACAAGACATCTTTCATGGGTTGAAAAGTGCAGATGCTCATGAACATTTAGTAGGTTTTAAGGAAAAAGTGGGCACAATCAAAAGAAATGGAATCACCAAAGATCAAATTCTTCTCATGCTATTCCCATTTTCCTTGAAAGACAATGCCAAGAAATGGTTGATTTCTCATGAACCGGGTACCTTCACCACATGGGCTAGCCTTTCTAAGGCTTTCGTCAACAGATTCTACCCTCCTTCCAAGACCCCAAGGATAAGGCACGAAATTCAAACCTTCAAGCAAAAAGATTTTAAGACATTGAGTGAAGCTTGGGAGAAGTTTCGAGATCTACTGACTTCTTGCCCACATCATGGAATACAAAAGTGGATGACCACACAAACCTCTTTCCAAACACTTGAGAAAAAGTTTAGAGACATGATAGTGGCGGCTTCCAGCGGTAATTTTGACAAGATGAATTCTGCCGAGATCACAGAGATGATTCAAAATATTTCCGAAATGGAGAGTAGCTATACCTTAAGGGAGAGTGGGGGTAAGAGTGAAGGGCCTAGTAGGCTTGAGTTGGAGACAAAACTTAAGTTGGATGAGCTATCAAAGAAGTTTGATAATTTGGGGTTGGAAAGAGGCAAGGGACAAATTTACCATATCCAAGTGGAGAGACCTAGTCACGCTAGAGTCTACTATCTTGAGCAACTAAGTACTCCTCCAAGAACCTATTCTCAACAACCTATTTTTGACACATGTGGTGGTGTTGGCCACACATATGACTTGTGCCCTTTCTTTCCAAGAGATGACCATCTTCAACAAGATTGTTATTCTTTACAAGATCAACCAAGGTACTCCTATCAACGCCATGAAACCTTCTACCGGGCATTTCCCAATCAAGACCCGAGGCTTTCTTACAAGGGTGAACCCTTGGACCCCAAATATCAAGCTCCTCAATATCAACCACCTCCTAAACCCGACCATTCAAGGTCCTACAACAACAACAACCAAGGCAAAAATTCTGACTCTAGGAGATTTTCACATCAAAGCAACCAATAATATGTACCTCCTCCATTTAGAGATCAAAGAAACAACAACAACCGAAATCAACACAACAATCACAATCCTCAAAACCAACAAAATTTCAAACAACCACCCCCCTTGATTGAACAACCCAACTCTTCAATTGAACAAATTTTGAATGGTATGGAGAATAGGGCTATGCAACGTGAGGCAAATACGGAACAAATGATCAAACTCTTGAGATCCAACATTTCTAATGTCCAAGCTCAACAAAGAAATTTTGATTCTTACTTAGCCAACCAAGAACCCATTAATGTTCAAAAAGGGGAGCATGTTCTACCAATCCAAGGCTCCCACCCTAAGGATGGCCCACCACATCTCCAACAATTGCATGCTATCACTTTGGTGGGTGAGAACAAGTTGAAAGATCCTTAAAAACCCATAAATTCCAATGAAAAGAGAAAGTTGAAGGGTAAGATGGTGGAAGACCATTACCCTAGTGAAGATGAAATGGCAAGGGAAAATGAAATCACCCAACCTCTTCCAAATGTGACCCAAGATTGCACACCTCCTCTAGCTTTTCCAAACCGGCCCAAGGCCGTGAGGAAAGAGAAGAAATTTGCAAAATTTGTGGGAATGCTAAAAAAGCTTGAAGTCTCATCACCTTTCACTAAGGTAGCGAGCCAAATCCCACTTTACACCAAATTTCTTAAGGAGGCGTTGACCAAGAAGAGGAGCATAACCAATGATGGGCTTGTAGCCTTGACGGGAGAGTGTAGTGTGGTGCTTTTAAACAAAATGCCTAAGAAACTTCAAGATCCGGGGAGCTTTTCGATACCATGTGTGGTGGAAAACATTCCAATTTCAAGAGCTCTTTGTGATCTAGGAGCTATTGTTAGCATTCTTCCTCTTCCCCTTGCAAAAAGGCCTGGCCTTGAAGATTTGAGACCCACTTCCATGACCATGCAACTTGCCGACCGCTCGGTCAAATATCCTAAAAGAACTCTTGAAGATATCCCGGTCAAAGTGGGTAATTTCTACATCCCCGCCGACTTTGTGGTCTTGGACATTCCCGAAAACCAACAAACTCCCATTATCCTTGGGAGACCATTCATGGCAACCGGAGGTGTCATAATTGATGTGAAGAAAGGGCACCTCTTCTTTATTGTTGGTGAAAGCAAAATTAACTTTTCTTTGATAGAAGCTTTGTCCAAGCAGATGGTGGAAAGTGTCTATTCGGTGGATGTCATTGAAGGCGTTGTTGGTGATTTGATAAAAGAGAAGAGTGATGGAAATTATGATTCAATGGATGTAACAACCCGAAAAGTACCCAATTTTTCTAGTAAAAATGTTTTACGAATACTTTTCAGCAAAGTTAAGTTTTAAAATAGAATTTATTGTTTCGAGTCGTATTTGGAAATTCCGAGTTCGTATTTGGAATTTCTGCGAGATTTCATGAGAAGCCCGTTTTAAGTCATCTTTGACTTTTCTTGACTTTTAAGTCGTCTTTGACTTTTCTTGACTTTTTAAAGTCGTCATTGACTTTTCTTGACTTTTAAGTCGTCATAAACTTTTCTTGACTTTTAAGTCATCTTTGACTTTTCTTGACTTTTAAGTCTACTTTGACTTTCGTTGA